>MU225289.1:742941-791707 GCA_018584345.1 Thuja plicata | reverse complement strand
TCAGGTACTCAAATGTATCCTTGGGCAGTGGCTTGGTGAAGATATTAGCTAATTGTTCTTTTGATTGCACATATTCAAGTATCACCTCTTTTTCTTGAACTTGTTCTCTTAAATAATGATACTTGATCAACACTGTCTCCTGTTCATCGGGCATCCTATGATTTTGATTCATCGGGAAAAACTGTCTTCTGCTCATCAGGTATCACTATGACCTTTTTCTTTGTCTTTATCGATGGTGTGCACTCCGTTGGTGTTGTCTGTCACTTAGTGAATACTTGACTTTTATGCATTGTTGAAAGCATAATATTTGTTCCATTGATTCTCCAAAGTCTTCTGCATTATGTACATGACCGTACAGATGATATTAATTTGACATCAATGAAAATATAAGCCATTAACTGATTTAATTTCTTGCATCATCTTCAACTTAATATTATCAAACATTCAATCAGTTGCAAGTCATCATGAATTAACCTCTTTGTTACTTAATGTTTTTACTAACTGCAGTTCCTTCAGGAGACTCAGCAACTACCATCAGATTAACTCTTTGATCCATGGTTGTTGTGAGATCTCATGATATACTGACTTAATCCTTCATTTTATGGAGACTTCACGACAAAGCATTCTTCTTAACTTGTCTTTTACCTTGGGTTATGTTTGGAGACTCAGCGATTGTCATTTTTCTATGTCGCTGGATAAATTCATTAACCTCTGTTTGATCATGTGACTCCACGACAACATTGTTTATCTTAACTGATAAAGTTAACTTATAACCACAGGTTTATTAAGAGACAACGCGACTGAGGAAAACTCAAAGTTGCCAAATGAAATAACTAACCCCGCTTCTATCAAGAGACAAAGTGACAGTTGTTGGATCTTTTCTGAGATGAATGGTCCACATTAAGTCTCATATCCATATTAGCATATTCCATTTCACTAAGAGACAATGCGACCAAAGCTTTTCACTAAGTCTCAAGACCATAAAGAATATTCTATTTTTCTAATGAGACTCAACGACAAGGTAATAAGCACATGCAAAAAAATTTTGACTTTAAAATATGAAAAAGGTAACACAAAAATATAAACTGGACCCAGCACTTAGGGTTTTTGACATTTCAAACAAGTTTTTGGACAAAAACACAAATTGCATAGAGATGTAAATGATTTCAACTATAAACCTTTACCTTCTGGACACATGAAGAATAGATATATCAAGAATTTTCAAGGTAAACTTTCAAAGCAAGGAACATAACCAACACCATCTAGGGTTTGATTGCTGGATTTTTTCTTGATTTTTCTGTGTGGTATGGAGTCAGAAGTGGAGGTCTGTATTGCAGCTAGAAAAGAGAATGTAATTAATGTGGGAAGTGGGTGTAGGGAGAATGATAAAAATAAGAATCATGAGGATGTTAATAGACCTTCATACAAATTGATAGTGGTTGATCAATCTCATACAGAGTGTCCTCCGTCTGCATTCTTCAATGGAAAACTAGTGTGAAAATCCACAGAGAGAGGAGGGGAATGAAGAATCTTTGATACCGATGGAAATAGATTCTAAGGAGGAGGTGTCAATTAGTGTGAAGACCCCAAAGGGGGATTTACATGTTAGAACCCTCTCTCTAGGTTGAAAATGCTTTCATTATATCCTAACGACGACATGGTAAGAAACATAAATTATGAATGCTCTCGGTTGAGTAATGTGGCTATCTTTTTTGTTTGCATGGATTTTAAATTTCTTCTTGCCAGTAAATTTTGTGATGACTATTTTAACAATGTCTGGGGAAAGAAATTGGGCATCTTTGTTAATTTTAGCCGTATGATTCAAAGGGGGTTGTTTGTGCTTTTCTTGAAAAATTAGATCTTCCAAGAAAGGTTTCTTAAGAAAGCCTTTTGGAATGTGGGTCAAACATTGTTTAGGGAAATCCCATGGTCTCTGAAAGGTAATTTTGAGATTGTAATTGCAATAAATTCTCCTCATTGGGTCAAAATGTGCAACATGTGTTTTGGCCATTTATTCCCCAAATTCTAAAACCCTTGGGTTCAGTTATGCAAGTGGAGGACTCAAGAGTCACGCTTCCTCACGTCAATGCTAGGGTACTCATTTCCCTCGAACCTGAGGTGGATTTTCTTGATATAATTTCATTAGATTTTGATGGTTCCTCTTATTTTTGGAAAATTACCCTCCTTGGTAATCTGGGAGCCTATTTCCGTTGTAAACTTAATGACCGTAATAGGAAAGATTGTTCTTCCCTAAAAATATCCAAAAGAATTTTGAATTTTCTGTTAATGATAACAATGCTAATGCAAAAAATAATTTGAATGGTGAAATGGGAAGTAAAATAAATGATAAAACCGATGGCTCTTCTGGTATTGAAAAAAATAATGATTGTAACTCTGATAAGGTTCATGATAAGATCTATGGTAATTTTTATACTTTGAATAATCCTCTATTTGAAGATGAATTTGAATTCATTCCTTCTACTAGTAATAAATGATCTTTTAGTGTGCTCCCTAATGAATCCCAGGTTGTAATCCTTTGATTTGTGAGTCTAATCAACATAATGAGGCCCCTATCAGGAAAAATGCCCATTAGATTTCCCTGGATATCATTAATAATAAATTTGAGGAGGTTAGGAGGCTCAAAAAAGATCCACAAGAATAGAGCCCTATCTCACACGAAGGCCAGGAACTCATAATTGAAGCAAATGAGAAACATGTTATACCTTATGAAAAACTGAAGGAAATGTTTGTGGAATCAGGGGAACAGTTTACAGAGGTTCTTAGTAAAATCTCTAAAGAGAAAAGAAAACTTATTGAGAGACAAGTGGTAGCCAAAAATAAAGATAGTGGTAATAAGCATGCACACTTTGATATACCAGAGTGTTTTATGAGGTTGTGAAAGAATAAAAAATCACCAAATAATTAATTTGTCATGATGTTGAACATACACAGTTGGACTGTTTGAGGACTTGAGTTTCTTGACAAGAAGTACATTGTGAGAAAATGTTGCAATGGGCTCAACAATAAAGATATTATTTATTTTCATGAGATTAAGGTGGTTGGGTATCACACTTTTAACACTTTAAAATTTTTGTGGGATAAGGCTACTTGTCTATATACTAATCATAATAAAGGTAATGGCAGGGTTTCATTGCTTATTAGCCCTTACTAGTCTGATAAAATTGAGAAGGAAGGTTTGTCTACTTTCCAAAGAGCTCAGTGGATTCTTATTAATAACAAAGATACATGTTTTGGGATCTGCAATAATTATGTCGCTAATTACTATAGAGATAGAGCCATGTTGTGAGATTGGTTGGTTAAAAACTTACATGATGGTCGATGGATATTTGTAGGGGATTTTAATATGATTCAAAGTGGAATAGATAAGTGGAGTGGTGCTAAACAGACTTGGAAAGGTAATGAATATTTTTTCTGGGCTAGTTTTAAGAGAAAGTTTAAACTAATTGATCTCATGGAAAATAAAAAGAATGTTGGTAAGGGCATTTGGTTTAGTTGGTGTAAAAATTATGGGGAGAGATAGAGAGTATATTGTAGATTGGATATAATATATATTGATTCCTCTAATTTTTTTGCCCAGCATGAGGGGCGTTGTCTTCCTGTGAATGTGACCCCTATGAGCATTTCTGACCATTCTACCATTTACACTTTTATTTCTTATGAGGAACCTTCTGCGATGAATAAGTGTTCTATAAAAATAACCAATTCAAGATAAATGCTTCACTTTTACAAGATCAAGATGTTAATGAGGCCATTAGGATGGCTACTTGTTTGTCTAAATTTGGCACTGAGGGAAGAAATCCAATTAAGCAGTGGGATTAATTGGTAGAGGTGTGGAAGAATATGTTACAAATCATTGGTAGGAGGAAGGCTTATGATAGGAGAGATAATAAATCTTACTGGCAGAATGAACTTAATGAAATTGAGAGGCAACTGCAGGAGAATGGTCATAATAAATTCTTAGAAGAAAAGTTGATTAGAGTCAAATCGGAGCTTACAAGAACACAAAAATTAGGGTCAAAAGATTAGGGTCAAGATGAATTGACTTAAATAGGGAGACATGGGGTCTAAATACTTCTTCAATATCATCAGGTCTAAGAAAAAAGGGACGTTATTGAATAAATTCAAGTAAATGGGGGACTGTGAAGTGATAATAAGGAGACCCTTGGAGCATTCCATAATTTTTATAAGGACTTATTTGATTCAGAACATAGAGATATTAACCAGAATGTTTTAAAGAAGTGTGTTAGTATTATCCCCAGGAAAATTGATGAAGAACGTGCTAGGAAGCTTAATAAAAATATCCAATTTTATGAGATAGAGGAAGCTATTAGATTGATGGAAAATGGTAAGTCTCTCAGGATGGATGGGCTCCCCATTGAGTTTTATAAACAGAACATTCAGTGGATTACATTAGAGTTGTTCAATCTATATGAGCATGATTTTAATAGAGGCTCTCTTAGAGGTAACATCAATAGGGTTATTATTAAGCTGCTACCCAAGAACCGTGACAAGACTCGGATGAGAAAATGGAGACCAATTACTCTCCTTCATCTATCTTACAAAATCATTGCAAAAGTCCTTACAAGGAGAATTGTTGATATCATAGACAAAATCATTTCTGTAAATCAAATTGGATTCATTAAAGGGAGGTATATTCTAGACAATCTTATAACCATATGGGAAGCCATGTATTGGACTAAACATAGTGGAAAAAATATGGGCATGATTTTGTTGGATTTTGAGAAGGCTTATGATAGGATTGAATAATATTTTGTTTTATATGTACTCAAGGAATTTGGTTTTCCCCCATACTATTACAAGTGGATATCTATTTTCTTTAAAGACTCCTCTATAGTTTTTGAAATTAATGGTGCACTCTTGAGTCTTATTCCGCTCAAGAGATCCATCAGAAAGGGTTTCCCTATTTTCCCTACCTTATTTTTTATTACAGGTGATGCTCTACATTATGTTTTAAGAAGCACAAACCTTGGACCCCCAATTAAGGATATCTCTCTTCCCAATAATGATGAGTTGATTAATCAATAGTTTGCTAGTGGTACTTCTTTATTTCTTGAGCTCTCTAAGAATAATTTTGAGAATGTACTAAAGATACTTTAATTTTTCTATCTGGCCTCAGGTGCCAAGGTTTCTCCCCATAAGTCTACAGTGTTGCGGTGGTCTAATATTTCCCCTGATTGGGTTATGAATATGGGGTGGGGTTAGAATGGTCCCAATAATATTGTTCTATTAGATAACTGAAAGGGGGGTGAATCAGTTAGTTCTAGTTATCCTATAGTCCCAAATACTCCCAGATGTATAAAAAAAAAAATTCAAATATATAAGTCAACTCAGTAAAATATAAACTGTGATCTCAAACTCATTTACAAACTCATCTTCAAACCCATGTACCAAGTAGCAGTAAAAAAAATATAGTGATTACTGATCAATGCATATAAAGTAATGTGTAAATAAAAATAAAAATCCAACACATCCATACACATTAACATTTATTTTTAACGTGGAATCTCTGCTAAGAGAAAAACCACCTGGGACCGGTAACCCAAAATAATTCACTCTTCTGAAGTGAGATCAGTTAAGAGCCAACCCTGTTAAAGGTTACAATGCACACTGTTAGGTGTGACCTGGTTAGAGGATTTATCACTAATATTTCTCCCTTGACCAATCATTCACTATGGGGTCAACAAGAAAGCAATCAACATTCATTGAATGTCATAAGAAAAAGTTTGTTAATTCCCACTCGGTTAAGATATTTATCTATGACAATTGTT
This sequence comes from Thuja plicata, assembly GCA_018584345.1. Lineage (NCBI taxonomy): Eukaryota > Viridiplantae > Streptophyta > Pinopsida > Cupressales > Cupressaceae > Thuja > Thuja plicata. The sequence continues at coordinate 785,897 of MU225289.1, read as the reverse complement.
AAATTGATACAGTAATGATCTGACTCAAATAAAACTTTATTTGTAGATTTTTCAGATCTATGCTAAGCATAATAATACCTCTAATAAATATTCACTTCAGTTCCTCTAATTCATCATACTATGTTCTGCTTAGTAAATGCTCTTTCTCTATCACTTGGTGATGTCTGTAGAAATGATCGGTTCTATCTTCACCCAGGTTGATCAGTCATACATAAAGTTAATCTCTTCAATAATATGTGTGCACATCTTGATTCATAATGAATCTCTTGTTTATTATATAGAAATCATAAACTGTTTAATCTCCATCCTTAAATTTTTCCGCTTAATCTCCATCGTTGATTTTGCCACTGAAACCTTCCTCGGCAGTTGTGTCAAAAACATGTTTCAATATCCTTCGTCTGATCATCTTGAATTTTCATAGTTGTTTGATCAATATAACAAACCTTATCAATTACCTCTAATTCATAAACAAATGGTAGATCATCATTTTAGTTGGCCTTAAGTTTATATTACTCGGTCAATACCATGATGTGTCAGTGATACCTAACTCTGTTAACACTAAACTCGATATACACTATGATTGCTCGGTGACTATTGTTCTAACTCAGTGTATACTTAATTATTCAATTACTAACCGCATAAACTTTTTTTATTCCATATCTTCAATCCATAATAGATGTTTTTAACAATGATGATAATGAAAAGAAGTTGACATAAATGACAATACATTAAATGATTAATGTCTATCATCACATCTATAACTTGGTTGATCATCAACTCAATGACTCCAAACATACAATTAGTTTTAGTTCATCAATCTCTACCTTTGGCATTAATGGCAAGACAATATGAAATATGCAATATGAAAATGCCATAGAATACGAAACTTTAGTTCTAAAACTATATGCAAAATGTTGTAGCTCAGTAAGCTTTCCCTAGCTTATAAATATAATATGTTTAATCACTACACATCATTAAAACTCACCATGCAGACTCTCCCTATAGATTCGACTCTTATGTTCTAGAATCTTCTCTCTTTTTATAGATAGATATGTCTTTGTTCTTCTCTTCCATTATTTGTAGAATCTTCTCTCCCTTTAATGGATATATATATCATTTATCTCCCTTTCTATTTTCTCCTTTTCTCCCTTTAAATGGATATATATTTTAGTGAATCTTCTCTCCCTTTGACAATAATTCCAAAAATAAAATATATATCTCTTCACTAGCTAAAAATATCTCTGGTTTGCGGTTCAAATTAGGTACCTTGAATCTACTGATATAATGTAGGTTGGTGCAACCTCCTAGTCAGCTTAGTGACCGATAGACAAGGATTAACCCCTTTTCTATTCCTTAAGTACTCAAATTTATCCTTTGGTAAGAGTTTAGTGAATATGTCAGCTAGTTATTCTTTTGATTGTACATATTCCAGTGTCACTTGTTTTTCTTGTACTTGTTCCGTCAAGTAGTGATACTTTATAGATATATGTTATTTTTTGCATGCAACACATGGTTCTTAGAAATGTTAATTGCACTAGTATTATCATAATAAATTATCACTAGGTCAGTGATCTCTTCATTCATACCTTTCAAAAGTTGATTTATCCATGCAATGTTCAAATATTTTGCAACAACAACATATTTTGCTTCTGTAGTTGACTGAGATATGCATCCTCGTTTATTACTAATCCAAGTAACTAATCTTTCTCCCAAAAAGAATGCTCCACCAGTAGTTCTCTTTCTATTATCAATGTTCCCATCCCATTCAACATCTGTGTAAACTTACAGTTCAAACTTTCCATCTTTCTTGTACCATAATCCATAATCTTCAATGTTCTTCAAATATCTAAAAATTCTCTTTACAACAATCATAAGTGATTCTTTAGGATTAGCATAGAATATTTCTACAATTCCAACTACGTGTCCAATATATGGTCTTGTATGTACAACATATATCAATTTTTCAATCATTGATCTATACAGCGTCCGATTTACCTCAATAGTCTTATCTTCTTTTGTCAATTTGCATCATGTGACCATAGGTGTACCGACTGGTTTTGAGTCTTCCATTCTGAATGTCTTTGGTACTTTCTTGATGTACTTTGATTGAGTAATTTATATTCCTTCATCCTATTGTAAAATTTGCAAGCCAAGAAAATATTTGATCTCTCCAAACATTGACATTTCAAATTCTTTTCTCATTTCATTAGTAAATGATTTGTATAAGTTATCATTCAACTTACTTCGTGTCATCATGCTAGCTCTCTTGTCTCCAATAATTTGATTTTGTGGATGATGTATTATTACATATTTTGCAAGTACAAGTTTAGTTGTTTGTTCTTCATTTTGTTCTCCAGTTGGTGTATGATTATGATACCCAATTGCAACATCTTCCTGATTCTTGGTTGGTGCATCTTGATGCCCGGTAACATTTCCCTATTGCTCAGTAATGTTAGGTAGCTGCTCGATCAAAATTTTAGGATCTTCAATGTAAACAAATATAATGTAGTCTTTTGGTTCTCTTTTGCTTTCAACATCATTCTTCTCAGCAAATTCATCAATTCTCATGTTTGCACTTTCAATGATCTTGTTATAAGACTTGTTCAAATATTTATAAGATTGTCTCTTAGTAGAATATCGTAGAAATATTCCTTCTTCACCTTTTCAATCAAATTTCTCATTTCTATCATCTTTCAAAATATAGTATTGACTTCCAAATATTCTAAAATAACTCACATTAGGTGTATAACCATACCATAATTCATAAGGTGTCTTGTTTGAATCTTTCTTTAGTTGTACTCGATTCAATGTGTATACATTAGTACTAACTGTAACCACCCTAATTTGGTCTGCTCTGACTAGAGACCCTATTTTCCCTAAGTGTGATCATACCCCTAATTATGTCAAGACAATTCTTCAATTAATTGACATAATTTTCTAAAATCAAATTTAATCTCCTAAAAAGTGATCTTATCACTAATTCACATTAATTGCCTTAGCCAATTAAATCAAATCAAATAAATTAAATCAAAACAATTAAATACATGGCTAAGGTAATTTATTAAAAGGAATTAAATAAAATCCTAATTACAACTCCTCACTTGCAAAAGAGAAAGTAAATTCCCTAGCCAATGAGAGATAAATCACTTGGATCACCTCACATGGATCACCAAGGATTCAATCTCCACCTCTCTCCATAATTCAATCCTGACCTCTCATTCCTCAAATTCTTCTATAAATGGAATGAATTCTGAGCTCAATGAGCCCCTAATTTTAGAATTCATTTGCAAACTTATGCTGTCATAATTGCTAAGTGCATTCTTGGTTTAAATTTTCATATTAATTACATAATCTCTCATTTGGAGCTCTAAAATGAACTTTGATTGAGCATTTTAGCTTGCATTTTAGTTAAATATTTCATTCTAAGCATGAATGTGTCACTGATTTATGCATAATCTAAGGGCAATTATAGCCTATTTCATACTCTTCTTAGATAGGGAGCAATATGTCAATTTTGGTGATTGATATGTATTTTAACTCTTATATTTCATGTTATTTCACTAATACAATGACATATTGAAGTATTTTGTTGCATCTAGCAGGTCCACAAAATACACACACATTTATAGCGCCCACCATGGGGCAAATACTCAGATTTCTCCTCTTTTTCTAATAATTTATGGATAATTTGTGTTCTCTATTTTCAGGTTTAGAGTCACCTTTAGTTTCCAAGGCTCGCCTTTAGCATTAAAGGCTCGCATCCAGGAAAATAGATTGCATCTGGGGTTTCTTAGCTTGCATCTAGTGTAACCCAGATCACATCTAGGGAAGACTCACATCTGGTAAATCTTTGCTCGCCTTTAGTGTAAAGGCTCACATCCAGAACTAGTAATCGCATACAAGAATTTTGGGCTCGCATTCAAGAAAGGCCATCGTATTTGGTTGGTTGAATTGAAAAAATAAAAGTCTAACCACTAATAATCTAACCATGTATGTTTCCATGCTTTAAAAAACCTAACATTTGTTTGTAGGCTACTGTCAGAGACTTTTTCTCAAAAAGTTAGAAAACAACTACTAACTTGTGGTTTGCAGGTTGCCGAATCGTTCAACTTGACTCTATTTTTTCAAAGCTTAAAAAACTAAATACATTTTCCATCACTTAGTAAATTATCCAGAGGATTACTCTCTTTTCCTTTAAGGAAAATCAGAAATTCACAAGTCAATTTAAGATTTGAAAAGGAATTTGAGGAAATGAACAAAGCAAACTGACTTGTCTAAATTTTTGGGAAAGTAATTGAATAAGCTATTCACTAAATCTTGTGGGTAAGTGAACAAGTTCAATATTTTTATTTTTTGGATAGTAAATGAACAATCAAAGCACTACATTTGTGGAAAATTTGAACAAATCTCTCATTGTCTAATTTTGGAAAAGTAAATGAACAAGCAAATCACCTTAAAATGGGGAAATTGAACAAGACAAATTTTCTTTCATAGGCTTTGTTCTTTCTTACAATAGGAACTTAAAAGTCGAATGTAAACACATTACTTAGTCTCACTAGAGGATTTACTCTTCTTTCCAAGTAGAGGAATCAAAGATTCGTCATGGGGGATTAAGTTTTGAGTTACAAAGTTTGAAGAAATGAACATGTTTGGTGTGTTTGTGGGAGAAAATGGCATGGAATAGGATAGTATACTCTTATCCTTTTGAAGAATCATAAATATAGACTCCTAAGCTCGCCAATCCTTTTCATTTTCTTTCAAAAACATTAGAGGGCTTGCCGGTTGAGGAAAAAATCTCTCGGAACAACCCAAGTGAGGACAGGTTTACGCAAACCATTCCAACTGACTATAATAAATATGCTTCCTTGTAGGCCAAAGCCTCAGAAGACATAGTCAGTTTTGTTCCTAGAATTTTGACATCATTCCTTGAACATGCTTGAGTGTGTGTAGAGTGGATCCTCTTGAAACTTGCTTGCAAGAATATACACATTTGAGTACTCATAGGTCTATACGCCTCAATTTTTCCTTGTGCAATTCTATGGGAGATGATTGCAAATGAATGCCTCATCATAATAAACATTTGTAGTCAAACTACCCGGTTTATCTCCAAAAGGATGATAATCTTTGTGCAAGGAAAATATTAATTGACCCAATATACTCATCATTTCATGCCCGCACTTGCATTTGGAGTCGGCTAATACAAAATCATGATTGGAGCCATTGTGTGCTTGGTGATGGTTGTATTCTGATTAGCATGTGAGTGTGTACCTCAGTCTATGAGAAAATATTTTCATTCTATGCTTAGAATATAAGGAATAGGGAAAGTGGTTGATCACCCTTAACAAAGAAACATTTCTTGATGTGTCCTAAAATCTCACTAAAAAGATAATCTAGAAACATACATGTTTAAAACCCTCTAGAAAGTCTCAAACAAACTTTGATATCAGAACATATTTCAAGTACTTTGAGACAAAAATACACAAAACATGAAAAATCATCAGAGGATCACTTTTGGTTTGTCCTAGGTCACATCTGGTTGCATTAGCTCGCATCTAGGAAACTTCATCACTTTTGGTCATTCTTGGCTCGCATGCAGTAAAGTTGAGCGCATTCAACATTTCAAAGATTGCATATGGTTTCCATATGCTCGCATCTGGTAAATCAAACCTCACATTTAGGGAGTCACATCTCAGACAATGGGTAATTTCACATGTACCTCTCAAAGAAACTTAGTATTTATGGATACCCTTTTGGCTCTTCACTCTAGTCCTGTTGCTCTTGTTGGTCCACCTGTTGTTGTTTCACGGACTTCTTAGAAGGCTACCTTGCATGTCCTTTTGGATTATCACAATTAGTCTCAAAATGTGTGGTCTATTCACTTATCAAAACCTCTCAATTCCCAGCTCACTATCAGGGAATTATAACCCTTTGACACTAGAGTCATTCACTCAAACCAAACACAAACACTCTTTCACTACTTGGACACACTTACTTGGACAATTGGAGATCCTAATTGACACTATTGGAAAACCTTTGACGAAGTTGAGCCCCAGCTTTCATGGTTAACACAAGACAGAATCAATACCTTGCTGACAAATCAAAAAGGCCTCATAGACTACTCAAATTTAAGCAAGGAGGGACATCTCGCAATCCTCTTTTTGATTTAGGTTCACCCGCAATAGAAGCTCCTCACCATGATTGGAGTGCATCTTTTGAAGAATACAACGAAGAAAAAACCATAACGAACAAGAAAGTAGCCATGAAGAACAAAATTAGGGTCATCCTTTGTTTGACTCGGATAGTGATGAAAACATATCTAAAGAAGAGTACAAAAGGCTCAAACAAAGTAGAAAATTTCAACAGACTTTGGAAAAAATTATTGGTGAAGATGAAGAGAAATATTTCCCACACTTAGCTTCTCTTGGGGTCAGACTTCCCAAAGACTATGATGTTGAAAGACTAAAGAAAAAAGAGGTACCAATGACTATCTCAATTCTCACCAAACAATTTACTTTAATGCAATCCAAACTTGTGGCACTCAAGCAATAAAAAGTCAAACCAACAAAAAATACTCTTTGGAACATATATGTCCATTTCCTTTTCACAAGAGTATCAACATGGTTATGTTTCCTCCTAACATGGAAAGACCCAAATATGACAAGTACATGGGAGAAAATGATCCACATGACCATGTTAGAGAGTTTTTTTTTGTAAGCATTGAGTACATGCATGAACCAACTTATCTAATGAGGCTATTTCCAGGAAGTCTAGGCGAAAATGCTATGGAGTGGTTCTCCAAACTCACACCTAGTGTGCAATCTTTTGAGGAGTTAATACAAAGATTTGTCCAACATTACTCCTACAATATACAACATAAGGTAACCATGAGGGATATTTGTAACATGAAACAAAGAATGGGTGAATCCCTTACACACTTTTTACAAAGGTGGAGGAAAATATTTGCAAGGTATTCAAGAGAAATACCTGAATCAGAAAAGATGGAAATATTTATTAACAATTTGGTACCCGAAATGAACTATGCATTGCAAATGCAAGATTCACCTAGTTTTGATAGAATGATCAAAAATTATATTCGTGCCAAAGATGTCATGGTCAAGAAAGGAGAAACCACACTTCAAAGTGATAATAAATCTAACAACTAAAACAACAAACCTAAGTGGTGGAACAAGAACAAGAATATTTTTAGTGATGGAGTAGTATAAGCATCAAATGCAAATCCTAAACCAGAGGTGTTCAATCTAACGAACAACTTACAAGAAAGAAAAGAAGCTAAGGTAACAACCATAATACCAAGAGAAAACAATGAGAACAACAAGAGTAAACCATGGACTTCTAGACCTCAACGAATATTTTTTCCATTGGGAGAACCTCTTGAGATAGTTTTGAAGACACTCTTGGGTAATAAAATCCTCACAATACCCGATTCGAAACCATGGGAACCAGAAATTAAACCAAGATGGTGGAATGACAATGCCTATTGTGTCTTTCATAAAAACAAAGGATATAAAACTAATTATTGTCTTAAGCTCAAAAATGTTATACAAGACCTTATTAAAGGAGGCAAAATCAAAGTGGAATGACATATCACTAAGGAATATCATATGGAATTTAACAAACTATTCCCTAACTATGAAAAAGGGGAAGCTTCTAAAGGAAAAGGAAAGGAAGTAAAGTACACCTACTCTCAAAATGATAATGTGATCAACATTTTGGACATTAAAAATGAATCAATCAATGTGATCACTATTAAAGGTTCCAAAGATACATCAACACAATCAAACGTAGTGACTCGAATCCAAGCACAAGTAACAATCAAAGGAGCTAATTCCTCATCTAAGAAAGTGACATCCTCTAAATTACCTATTATCACAATTCCCAAAGCGGCAAAACAACAAGAAAAACAATTACTATACCATCTGCAAACTATAACTTGGTAGACTAGTTACAAAGGACCTCAACTCAAATTTCTATATTTGAGTTACTAAAGATCTCTTCAGTGCATAGGGAAATTCTTGAACAATCCCTAGATTATGCAAATGTTCCAAAACACATTGATGTAGAAGAGTTCCAGGAAATGGTTGACCATATATCATCTCCACATTACCTCAACTTTTCAGAAGAAGATGAGAAATCTTAACTCATTTGCATAACCAACCCCTTCACATTACAGTCCTGATTCAAAGATCCTATGTCAGATGTGTATTGATAGATGGAGGTGTAGGGTTGAACATATGTACTCTCAATCTAATCAATAAATCGGGTCTTTTAGAACAAACCATTGATTCAAGAAGTAAGATAACTATCAAACATTATGATGAACAATAAATATCATCTAAAGGGCTCATAGTTCTACCAATCCGAATAGGACCAATTGAACACAATGTGATTTTTCAAGTTCTCAATCTACCATTTGCCTATAACATATTACTAGGGAGACCTTGGATACATGAAATGCATCCAGTGTCGTCTACTTACGACCAATGCATCACATTCCCACATAATGGGGTGGAAGTGACAATTCCTGCAGATTCAAGCTACACTTGCAACAATCTTAAGGCAGACAGTATGGTTCCTCACAATAAGGAAGTTCCAAAAGAATACATACCTGAAATATCTAAAGACGTGGTGATGAGAAGCTTTGGAAAGACACTAAAACTTGAAGAAACTAGTATGAGAGAATAAAAGCTAGACATGACCCCATCATTGACAGAACTTCATGTGTCTCCTACATCATATCGGAAACTATCCACATCATTCACACCTAAAACATCTAAAGAATAAGATATTCATAAAGAAACTGGTATGGTAAGAGCCTCTACTTCTCAAGAGGATGAAAAAGAAATTAAAGCAGTGTTATCTTGGCTCTATAAAGAGGAACAAAGGGAAAATGAAGTAAAACATGTTGAGATCTCTCCCCAAAAGTATGGTAAAGGCTATGAATTTCTTAATAAAATGGGATACAAAGTGAAAGGACCTTTAAGAGATAAAGGAAAAGGACTTGTTGAACCTATACACATGGAATTTAGAAATGCCAAAGACAAAACAGGATTAGGTTTCAATAACAATTCTGAAAAACCCTACTTCAAAAGATTGTCCAATCTTTGATGAAGGAAGTGATGATGAAGAAGAATAAATAGCACTAGAACCATGGAACTATGAAATATTATTACATATTGGTACTGAGTATCCCGAATATCAAGGATAAAGATATGTACCTAATTTTATAGCACAACAAGCTCATCTTGTTCCTTTATTGTCACAAACTGATGTCAAAGAAGTAGAGGAAATAGTAGAAGGCTCTCCAGAAGTCCAATAGATAGAAGAAACTCATGAAGAAACACCCTAACAAAAAAATGTACATCCTAAATGGGGGAAGTTGGTGATAATTTCACATGTCCTAGACTTACCACACTTTGATCTACAAGTGGCTAATAGGGTACATTAGGTAACTATTGCTAAGTTTCTAAACAGATATGATGATGAAATAATAGACTCACATGATTATGAATGGGATCACCTGTCTGATGCTACCATGGACATTGAGGTAGATGTGATTCACAAATTTTCATCTCTATTGGAAAGAGGGGAGAGTTCTAACACTTCCCTAAACTGTGTTCTTATCCTAGAATCGTATGAGATACCACTACCCAGAATGATTGATGAAGATAATGGTTCTTTACTAGGTCTAGAGAACATTCAAAGGATACAAGCTATGAGTTCCATTTTGATGAGAGAAGAAGAAGAAATCTCAACTGATGAGTCGCTAGAGTTAGATCTTCATATTACTAACAATGACCTTAATAATGATGATTCGACTCTTAATGATTTAAACGTTGTAGAAGCTAACTTAATAGAACATGTCTTGTTAGTTAATAGTCTTGACACTGACGCGATGTTGTTCTTACCAAACTCCAAAACATTATCCTTGGTAAACTCTGACCTGATTGATTGGACCAATTCAAATCCTACTCCTATCATGAACTTTCCCAATGACTATAATTTGGCCTGTTATCTAAATGCTTGTGAATCTTATCATTCTTCCACCAATTCAAGGAGTGTAAACATGTCAGAGGAGGATATCAAGTTTCTTAGTCAAAAATTGAAAAATAAAAATAATAAAATAACTAATGGTGACAACCATGTTGTGGTAGTATCAAATTCTAAAAAAGTTAAAATAAAAGATGTATCTAATGGTGAAAACCTTTCAAAGGTGCCAAATTATGAGATTCTTGATATCCTCCCTAAGCACTTTCAAGAAAGATCTTCAGTTCTGATAGAACCAACACAACCAGTTAACTTGGGAATAGAAGAAGCTCCTCAATTTGTTCACCTCGCACAATCCTTATCAAAGGAAGAAAACATATAATTCACTAAATTCCTCAAAGAGAATAAGATCAACTTCACATGGTCTTACACTGATATTCCTAGACTCAATCCTGAATTAATAATGCATCACTTATCTATAGCTCCTGGAATCAAACCCGTGAAACAAAAATTAAGAAATATGCATCTAAATGTGGCATTATTGGTCAAAGAAGAGCTGGAAAAACTATTAAAATATGGATTCATAAGAGTCATCGCTTCTACAGCATGGATTTCCAATGTGGTACAAGTTACTAAAATAGATAAATCTATCAGGATCTGCATAGACTTTAGGGACTTAAACAAAGCTTGTCCTAAAGATAATTTTTTGCTGCCCAATATTGATATGATTATAGATCTCACAACAGGCTATCAAATGTATTCACTAACAGATGGATTTTCAGGCTATAACCAAATTAAGATTGCTCTCAAGGACCAAGAAAAGACATCATTTACATGCGCATGGGGAAAATTTTGCTGGAATGTCATGCCATTTGGACTAAAGAATGTTATCGCTACATACCAAAGATCCATGACAACAATATTCCACGATATGCTACACAAAAACATGGAGGACTATGTAGATGATACATTACCCGAGTTAAAAATTAGAACAACTCACATTGAAGACTTGAGAAAGATACTAGATCACATGGAGAAATTTCAACTAAGGCTTAATCCTAAGAAATGTGCATTTGGAGTCCAATCAGGAAAACTCTTAGGGTTCATTGTATCAACTAAAGGAATTGAGAAGCAGCCCAAAAAAAAAAAGCTATACTGGAAATGTCACCTCCTCGCAATATCAGTCAAATGAGGACACTTCAAGGAAGACTTCACTCCATATGGAGTTTTATGTCACAACTAGCCGATAGAGCACAACCTTTCACAAAACTGTGACATAAAGGTGTTACATTAAAATGGGATGAGAATTTTGAAAACAACTTCGAAGAATTGAAAGATTACTTGGCTACTCCTCCCATTCTTATGGCACCTATTTATGGAAAACCAATACTACTCTATATCTTAGCTACAGCTACATCACTTGGAGTATTGATAGCACAGGAGGATGAAAAAAAAAGGAAAAAGCTATCTATTATGTCAGTAGGACCCTGGTGTCTTATGAACTCAATTATAGTATCATTGAAAAATAATTCTTAGCAGTTGTCTTTGCATCCCAAAAACTGAGACACTACATGCTCTCGTATACAATGAAACTTATTGAAAAAATAGATCCTCTCAAATAGCTCTTGAGTAAAATAGCATTAACAAGAAGACTAGGAAAATGGGTCTTAATTCTTAGTGAATTTGATATTGAATATGTGGATAGAAGGGCTATCAAAGGACAAGTCCTAGTAGATCAACTAGCTGATTCACCATTGCAAGATGATGCACCTTTGATAATTGAATTTTTAGATAAAACAATCATGCACTTAACTGAATATCCATGGAAGATGTACTTTGATGGTTCTTTCACACAACAATGATCTGGAGCAGGGATTCTATTTATTACTCCTCAAGGATAAAAGATACCCAAGGTGTATAAATTTATGTTTCCATGCACAAATAACATCTCAGAATATGAAGCATTGGTAAATGGACTTAAACTTTCTATGGAATGGAAAATTATAGAGTTAAATGTGTATGGTGACTCTTAGCTCATTATCAATCAAGTAAATGGAGATTATCAGACAAAGGATGAGAAAGTAATGCCTTACAAACATCTGGTTGAGGATTTAAAAAATTACTTTGTCTTCATCACATTCCAACAAATACCAAGAATGGAAAACAAAGTTGCAGATGCTATGGCTACTCTAGCATCCATGTTACAACTAGAAGAACACCAATTCCGCTATGACTTCTTCATGGAATAATTATCCTTTCCAAGCTTTGATACACCTTAATCCCAAGTAATTCATGCTTTAAATGCCCAAGACCAATCACAATATTCCAAAATAATTGCTTATCTTACTGATCAAACCATACCCAATAGTTTATCATGTTAGAAACACTAAAAGGGGGGTGAATCAGTGTTTGTCACAATATCTTTATTTCAGAAACTTGAAACTTAAATCAAATAGATAACAAATGAAACATAACACCATAGCACATAACACAAGATATGTTTACGGGGAAACCTTGATCAGAGGAAAACCCTAGTGGGAATTTGTACCCCCAAATGATTGTACTAGTCTTATGGACTTGTTAAAGTTCCTTTGCCCTGTTAGGAGAAGTCTTTACAATGCAAGTAAAATGAACCTATTAGGAGTATTTAAAAAATCCCTGTTAAAGGTGAATGGCTCTCTGCCAAAGCTCACTACCCAATAGGATGAAGGATAAAACCTTCAGATAACAGATATACACTATATTAAAAGATGAATTGTTGTTTTGACACTATTGTCTGATCAGTTCCATTTATGTGTTGATGCTCTAATCCCTTAAAGAGATTTATCTCATAATGATTTGGTATAGTGTTCTTATGGATATCTTTTCTACATATTTTCCACTCTTACACTTAATACAAAATTGCATGTTAAGTATATATACATGCCTGAATAGATGCGACCAAAAACAAGACCTTAGTTGGCCCAAAATCAACATACACAATGCTTCCAAATGAAATGGATTAAGTGTGTTTACATGAGTGTTAAAGACATGATTAAAAAAATATTACAATAGGCACATGTCCATTACAAAACAAAATATTATACGCTAATCAAAATCTTAAGTTGGCTTCATGCTCTATTTTCTGAACTGCTACTGGCACTTGAACTTGTTGTAACTTCTCCGTACTAAGATATATTACCATCCGTGTATAGAATAATCTTAAAAAAATATCATAAATCTTAAGTATAAATGTGCATGCTCTGAATTGATGGTACGCACGTGTGCTAGTTCTCTGATCAACTATATATCTCTATTCTGTTGTGTTTTCTGTACTTAGCCAATTTTTTATCTTCAAAGTTTGTGAGCTTACTTGTCAAAACTTCATATGATTTTTTTTCCATAATGACAACACAAAATTAGTCATATAAACCCTGAGTGTCAACTTTCCAACAATCTCCCCCTTTTTCATTAATGGCAACAAAGGAATGTGGCCAAGTTACTTAAACTTTGACTTAACAATAAAAACTATAAGTTTACTTTACATCATACTCCTTTATATACTCTACTCCCCCTTTGAAATTAATGGAAAAGGTTCCAAAAAATGAATTTCCTAAGTACTCAGTTTGAGTACACATCTAGGTATGCAATCTGAAGATTCTTGATTTCTTGCTGCCAAAATGTCTTGAGTGCATCAACAGTCTGAAGATGGGTGCATAATGCATATGCAAGCTTCTCCATTCTTGTTAGATCCATGCAAGGGCCTTGGTCATATGTGACAATAGTTGTATCAATCTATTTTATGTTCTCATTTAATACAGCTAAGGAGGGCGCAAGTGCATTTCTTAGTTGGGTTTGCCTGGTCCTTATCTTGCTAATCTCTATCTTGGCCTTTTCAATCTTGTCTATCTACCCTTGATAGATGATGTTGCAGATGTTGATGTCTTGGGAGGATGTTTCAACTAATTTCCTTATGTTTTCAACCAAGATGTCTACTTCCTCAATATTGTTTATGTTCTCAAAAGTGAATTTTCCTCTATCCATAGAGTTAGCTATCACCTCCCTGCCTTTTTCTACTAACTCTTTCAGAATTGTTTGACCAATCTTCAATGAGTTGAGATCTAGTCAGAAGTTCTTTATCAATTCATCCAATCTTTCCTTTTTGTACTTCTCCTCTGCAGTTTTAGTAGCTGAATCTATTAAAATTGTGAAGTTTGCTTTGAAGCAAGTCAAGATGCTATCAACATCATCAATTAACTGAATATTTGCCAATTTCTTTTCTGTTGGCACTAGGTTATTCAAAATGTTTACTGACTCTAGAAAGAGAGGATTTCTCATAACTTGTTTTTCTTTGGCTTTCTCCATGGCTAATACATTGATTTTGATCAAGTCTTCTTCTCCCCATACATCTAGGTTTGCTGAGTCAGGGGTCAAACTTGACAACGATACTGATGGTTTGATAGATGGAGTGAATATAGCATTTTGACTAACATCCATACATTAAATTTTCACTGGGATCTCCATAGAGGGTGGTTAATTAGATTGATTATCTTCCTCATTATTCAAATCTGTTGAATCTTTAGAAAGAGAATCATCTTGTTGCAAGGGAGTATTATCAGTGCATACCTTCTTTGTTTCTTTAGTGTTGACAAATGCATTTTTAAATTTGTTCAAGTCATTATCTGAAGCTATCATTGTAATCTTAACATCATTGATCACAATGGTTTCATCTGAATCTTTGACTATGTCAGAGGGTGATGGAACTTTGGGCGTAGAATCCTGTAGACTTGTTATAGGCACATTAAGAATCTTTGGTTCTTTTTCTTGTTTAGAAGGAATTGGACTCACTTTAGTTGTAGGTGTCATTGATGGATACACATGTCTATCCAAAAATACTTTCTTAAATTCTTTTTCAGTCTCATTTCCAACTAGCTCATACTCTTTATTCATAATGTGAAGAGTTCTTGTCTTGGTTCTTAAATGAGGTTTTACCAGATCTAGCAGCATTGCCTTCTCATCATGTGAGAAAATAGGGAGAATATTACCTAATGTTTCTTCTCTAATCCTCATATCTTCTTCTATTGCTTTTATTTTCAATAAGTCTAGTATATTCCATAATTTGTCTAGAATGACTGTCTAAAGTTCCAAGACTTTCCTTTTAAACCTGATCATATGAGAGATAATCATAGAATGTATTTCTAATTTATCTATCTCTTGGTACTTGTCATAGACATCTATAATTGAATCTAGTCTTCCTTCATTAATGATTCTATTCCTTAGGATCTCAAGACTAGATCTGAATCCTACCTCAGGAGGGGCTTGAGTATTCTTTACTTTGCTCTATTTTTTCCTTGAAGATGGGTGGCTTGTGGGAACTTTTTTCCTTCTTCCAGTTCAATAGTAGTAGAGGGCGTAGATATACCTTCATCAGACTTCTACTTTTTCTTCTTGTGGATATCATTTGATTTCTCTATTTTGACCTCTGCAGGTGTTTGCTTAAGTTCTCTTTCAATTTTATCTTCCCTAGCTTTATCTAGGTCTTCTTGTGTGACACCATGAACTTTCAGGATGTTGGATGTAATCCTCAATGCCTTCCTCTTATTATTTGCACTGTATAAGATAGAATCAACTTGATTTGTCTTCTCTCTGTATGTGCCCCATCTAGGCTCTTTTGGATCTTTAGGTGTGGACAAAAGAACTTGTGCATATCCTTCCAAAACATGTTCTTCTACTTCATAACCAAGTGGATGAATCCATTTGGTTCTTGGCTCAACTTCTTCCTTGCAAGTATAGTCAGTTTCCACCATGAATCATATGGTGTCCTTGTATTTTTCAATTATCTTCTCTAGTATTCTAAACCTCTTCTGTATCTTGATCCTGAATGTCTTGATCTCCATATCCATGGACTCCTTTACACTGCTTTCTGATGTAGCTTTTAATGAAATTTGAGACATAGTAGGTTTTCTTCTATTTAGGTACAGATTAGAGACCTTACCAACAATGTGGAAGTACAAGTAGATAATCAATGAGCCAAATCTGAATATTTTTCTTTTGTCATGCTTGATAGCTTTGATGTTCTCAATTAGTTGAGCAAGCAATATCTCACAAAGATTATATTGTGTGTTATCTCTTGCCATCCTTATTGCTGCCAGAATTGTAGCTATGGATACACTATTAAGTCTGCTAGCATTCTGAAACTTGTAGCCAAGTATCATGGTGATAAGTTTGATGTCTTTTTCCACAATAGGATCAATAGTCATCCTGCACCTATTGCTTCTACATAAGCATGCCTGCTCAACCTATTTCCTGACATCCTTTCCAATGGGAAGAACAGGTCCAACCTTAGGGAGTCCAGTCATCTCATGAATGAGGTTAGTAGTAATGCCAAAAAAAACTTCACCAATCCAAAATAGATCATCATGAATCCTACTAAGTAGAATTTTAACCCATTCTGGTTAATAGAACTCATGCACATTTATATACTAAAAAATAGGGTTATCAGTGAGATGTTAGAATTCATCCTTGAAAGAGTAATCAAGTTTCATCATTGATTCCATGAGCATTTTTATTATGTTGTCACCAACATACTCCTTCTTACAGTAGATGTAAGTGCGTATGTCCACTACATGCATGACTCCTAATGGAATCTTGGAGAATACCCCTTCTACATCATCTAGAACTGACTTGAATGGATGATTTTTAAATACAAATCTCTTCCTATGAGTGATGTCAAAGACTACAGGAGTTTCCATACTTACTTGTTGATTGCTTAAGTAGGTTTTACTGAAGTTCAGAAATGACGTGTCCATGCTAGGGTTCCATTTCAACTTCAACTCATTCTGTTAATGAACCAACGGTTATCCTTCAACACTTTGATGCTTATTTCTCATGTGCTCTCTAAATGCTCAATCTCGAATGCAAAGTGAAGATATAAGATCTTTTACTGACTTATATATAAGTTACTACATTTAATATTGGTTTTCGTAACATGGTTTCCATTGATAATTTCTATCTTTTTTTTTTGACGTATAAGTTGTGCGTCCATGCATACTATCTCAACTCATGACCAAATCCATCAATCCATAGGCACATACTCGGAGGTGAGTATACCAGCCACATAGGGGTTGAGAGCTTGAATAGCTCCCCCTATGACCATGAGGGTCATCTAACCAGAAGTAGAAGTTGCATCCACTATGGATGCATCTACTATCTTTTTAACATCATCATCTTTCTTTACTTCAACCCATATTTTACTTGAATCTTCTGTATCTTTTACAAACTTGACTTCTCCATATTCTTCAAATAATGATTCTTTAGGCTTTTATTTTCTTTGTATTCTAGATCTGCAAAACCTCAAGATGTATCCTTCTTTGTTACATGAGTGAAAAATGATTGGAGGTCTATTGATACTGTTTACCATGCTGCATTGCTTGGTTGTGTGTCCGTTGTAATTACATATCTGACATGTAATGTTCTGATAGTTTCTCTGAGGTTGAGTCAGGTTTCTTTGGTTCTGTTGTGATTGATTTCTCTGACTAGTTTTGCAATGTATAGCCATATGACCAAATTTATTACAAGAGTAACAATAGCCATTAAAGGGTCTTACCTCTTTACAATCTCTTGCCAAATGTCCATGCTTTTTACAGGCATAACAAGTTCTGTTAACTATCCTTTGTTCATCTTTAGATGATTCTCTTCTAGCTTCTATAATATTCTCAGTAGCTTTTGCTTCTGTAGATTTTTCTTGTACTTTATTACTTTCTTGTATTGTATTGGTTTCACTTTGTGCTACACTGTATCCAACACCAGTAGTATCTCCTCTCAACTTTTGTGCATAGAGTTGTGATTGAATTAGATCAGAACTTGTGTGTAGTTTTTCAATATGATTCTTTGCTTCTATCAATTCATATTCTATCTTTTTCTTGATGTTTTCCAACTCCAAGATCTTCATATTTTCTTGCATAAGTTCTTCATCTAATTGTTTACTTTCTTTTGTCTTTTCTTCAATAGTTGTTAGGCTATCTGTTAGCTATTCATTTAGATCTTCAATATTTTCCTCCAGAGACATGTTTTATTCATTCATCTTTTTGACCATTTCCCCCAAATCATTCGTAGAGCAATCTTTCAAATCTTTTCTTAATTTTTTTGATAAGCATTTGGGAGCCATCAAATTTTAGTTTTAGTTCTTCATTTTCTCTTTCAAATTTGTCAAGATCATCAAGGGATGCTTCAAGATTCTTTTTCAGATGTTTCACTTCTACTGAATCCATGATCTCCTCAAGTGGTTAAAATTTCTTTCAGAGGACCAGAGCTCCGATACCAATTGTTAGAAACAATGAGAGGTGGGCGGTGAATCAGTGTTTGTCACAATATCTTTATTTCAGCAACTTGAAACCTAAATCAAGTAGATAACAAATGAAACATAGCACCATAACACATAACACAAGATATGTTTACGAGGAAACCTTGATCTGAGGAAAACCCCAATGGGAATTAGTACCCACAAATGATTGTACTAATCTTATGAACTTGTTAAAGTTCCTTTGCCCTGTTAGGAGCAGTCTTTACAATGCAAGTACAATGACCCTATTAGGAGTAATTACAAAAATATTGTTAAAGTTGAATGGTTCACTACCCAAGAGGATGAAGGCTACAACCTTTAGATAACATATATACACTATATCAAAATATGAATTGTTGTTCTGACACTGTTGTCTGATCAGTTCTGTTTATGCGCTGATGCTCTAATAACTCAAAGAGATTTATCTCATATTGATTTGGTTTACTATTCTTCTGGATATATTTTTTGCATATTTTCCACTCTTACACTTAATACAAAATTGCATGTTAAGTATATATACATGCTTGAATAGACGCAACCAAAAATAAGACCTTAGTCGGCCCAAAATCAAAATACACAATGCTTACAAATGATTTGGCTTAAGCGTGTTTACATGAGTGTTAAATACATGATTACAAACATATTACAATAGGCGCATGACCATTACAAAACAAAATATTATACGCTAATCAAAATCTAAAGTCGGCTTCATGCTCTATTTTTTGAACTGCTAGTGGTACTTGAACTTGTTGTAAATTCTCCGCACTGACATATCTTACCATGTGTGTATAGACTAAGCTTAATAACATATCATAAAGCTTAAGTATAAAGGAACATGCTCTGACTCAATCATATGGATGTGCGTTGGTTCTCTGATCAACTATAGATCTCTGTTTTGTTATTTTCTATACTTAGCCAAATTTTGATCTTCAAAGTTTGTGAACTTACTTGTCAGAACTTCATATGACTTTGTTTCCATAATGAAAACACAAAATTAGTCATATAAACCCTGAGTGTCAACTTGCCAACATATCAAGGAATGAAAAATGAGCTTTAATTAGGACAACATCACGTTATGTCATTATCACTAATAACTTATATAGATGAGGTCTTGACAGTACACTTCTTAGGTATTTAGAAAAAGAAGAGTTTGGCCATGCATTAAAAGAGGTTCATGAAGGTCTATGTGGATCACACTCAAATGGATTTTCACTAGCTAAGAAACTATTAAGATTTGGCTATTACTGGCCTACAATGGAAAAAGATGTCGTTCTATTTTCTAAAACATGTTACAAATGTCAAACACATGGAAACCATATCCATGCTCCAGCCAGAGAACTCATACCTTTATCACACATTGGCCATTTAAGCAATGGGCCTTTGATCTTGTTGGAGAGATCTATCCTAATTCTTTAAGAGGAAACAAGTACATCATTATGACCACTGAGTATTTCACTAAGTGGGTCAAGGTCGTGCTAGTAATCAAAGCCACTAAAAAAAAGGTTGCTATGTTCATCTTGAACTACATCATTGGTAGGTATGGGATACCCTCTTCTATTGTAAAAGACAATGAGGGTCGATTCAGAAACCAAGATATCGAGGACCATTGTACACAGTTTCATGTCACTCAGCATTGTTCTTCAATCTATTATCCTTAAGGTAATGCACAAGCTGAGTCTTCAAACAAAAAAATTCTTAAAATCCTACACAGAATTTTCAGTAAGTATGGAAGAGACTGGAATTTGCAACTAAATTTGGCACTATGGTCCTAAAGAACAAGCATCTGAAAACCAACAAGATCCACTTCATTCTTCTCTAGTATATCAAGCAGAAGCAGTGCTACCCATTGAAGTAGAAATTCCATCTTTATGAGTATCTCTCCAAGGTCTTGTTACAGATGAACAATACCACATTGATAGGGTTCATGCACTAGAACTACTTGATGAGCACAAACAACAAGCATTCAATCATCTCAAAGTGTAGCAGAGAAGAATGTCAAAAGGGTACAATAAGAAGGTAAAACTATGACAATTTTAAGTGGGGGATATCGTTCTAAGAGAGAATCCTAAAAACCAGCCGAATAGAGAGAAAAAAGGAAAGTTTGAACCCCAACTGGCTAGGGCCTTATGTTATTACTATAAATTTTGGGACTGGAGCTTATCATTTAGCTACAACTAAGGGAGATGTTCTTCCTAATCCCATTAATACTCTACATTTGAAGCGGTTCTATGCTTGATATCTGGCTGACAGAGCCTGTGCAGTGAAATAGTTCTCAGAAAATGCCAAAAAAATCAAAAAATTGATCCTGAAGAAATCCAAAAATAGTGGAAAAAGTCCTAAAAAAATGGTATCCTTGGTGAAAACCTAGAAAATAGATGCCTTGATACTAACAAAAGAAAAATAAAAAGAAAAAGAACAAAAAAAATGCAAAAGAGAAAAGTGCCTCGGCAAAAACCTGGAAAATAGGTGTCATGGTAGAAAATGCAAAAGAGAAAAGTGCCTCGGCGAAAAATTGGAAAATAGGCATCACTTGTACTTTATTCTCTATCTATCAATTTATTTCTGACTCTAATCCTTCACGATCGCACCTGTGCTATTGGTTGACTCTAATTCCATACAAATGTCATATCCTTGCCTAGGATTTGTCTGCATTTGCATCTTAGGAATAGTCATTTTGCACTAGGGGCATCTTTACTAGCATGTTTAGTTTGCATCTTCTAGGTTGTCCTAGGTTCTTGTCTATGGTGGTTTTCCTCTCAAAATAGTATTTCTCAATACTTGCATCAAAACATCAGTATCACAAACAAGGGTGTTTCTTAAACACCGCCTACCTATAACAGACATCATACTAGTGTTTCTCAACACTTTAATCTCTAGTGTTTCTCAACACTACATTGGATTGAAATTGTTGACAAAGTTAATCTTATATACTCAGAAATGAAACCATATTGCTTGATTCCAAATTTTGATTGATGATTCTCTATTACGCTTGAAAAATGAATCGACGATATTTCTCAATACTACTTAAACACATATAGAATGATCTTGATTTGATTATGACTCTTTTATGTTTTGATGATGTTTCTAACTAGGGGCATATAAGAAATTATGAATTTTCTTTTGATTGATTGTCAATTAGTGATTGTTATGTCTTCCGAGTTCCTCCATGACGTCTATTCGAAGACAAAGAGTCACAAGGATAGGGACACAACATTTTCTTTGTTTTGTGTGTATGGTGATTGTTTCAATGATCCTATAAATTTCTTCTAACTTGGATGTTTATGGTAAGAGCTTCCAACATGAGTGAATAGTGGCATATATCTCGATCCTTGTTATGTGTAAACTACGGTGAGGTTGAACCAATTTCCTTGTCTGTTTCTAAATCAGATTCTAAGTAAGGTGTACAACATATTATGTACCCAAGGATATGAATATTGAAGGTCATTGCGGGTCACATATCTTACATTACACATGAATGAAAGATGATTCTTAAAAGAAAAAGGAGATAACTGACTATTCATCCTGGCCTCTATGCCATATGCTTAGTTTTATTTTTGACATTGCATCCAATTCACATAGTATTCATACCTTGTGGGTATTAGTGACAATTGTACTATCAGGTGATGTCTGTTACAAAAACACCCAATGATTATAAAAATGCTATAATATATACAAATCAGTGACAGTCCTAAGAATCTGCATGTAGGCGCATTTAGAGATTGCATGATTCATTTTAAAAGAAAAATATAAGGACTTGATCTCAAAACTATTTCCTGGTTCATGCAAAATCCAAGTTAACTACATAATCTATATTACTGATACCAAATGTCATTGCATATCCATGACATACATTTTACATTCATAAATGAGAAAGAGAAAATACAAAAACAAAGTATTCAAGCATTATATTTATTGCTACATCCTAAGTGCATCCATACAAATATCTACATAAAGAAAATCTCAAAAAACATACATTTGCATATTCATCTAGAATCATTCAAACACATTTATATACCAGTAATAAATCAAAAAACATAAATGATGTCATCATATGAATCTATTCTAACTCATCAAGAGACCAAGCACATAATCACATGTATATCAATTTAACATCTATCAAAGCAAGAGAACCCATGAACATATCAAGATCATAAACAACTATCTCAGATATATCAATGATGGAACAAATAAAAAATGTGGAATTGTCTACAAAAAGAGTATCAGTATCAGGATGAACATATACAAGTATCAGAAGTCTGCAGTATAGTGGATGATCTTAGAAGGATCAATATATACAAAATGTCTCAAATATTACAAGTATTGTATCAGGACTGACTGCCACCCTCTCCCTGATCTGGAGGAGGAGGTGGTGGTGGTGCAGGATGAGCTCGTGGAGGCATATTGCCCTCTAACTATTGTGCAACCTCTGAATATAATGGTTTCATCTATCGCTATGGAATATCCACACAATATAACACAAAGTAGTAAGAAAATCTCTAACCCTAATGAGTAGTTGTGTGGGCCTGTGTATCTTGCTCTACTATGAGCCTATCACCCTGTCGATATCTCTCTAATCTCAAATGCTCAAGCTGACATCTCTATTAGCCAGTAAAGCCTCTAACATGGTGACCCTAGCCTTGAGCTACTCACACTCTCACTAACACTATGACACTGAGAAAAACTATCACCATCCCTGCCAAAATCTGTACATGTATCCCTGGGAGGATCCTTTCTAGGAGGTCCACCTCCTCCACTAGGCACCTATCCTAGTGATCTCTACTACTATCACTGCTAATCTTTGGTTAATAGTGGACTTGGATCTCTCCGTGGAGGCACAAATCTGAAGCAATTCCACCTGCCACTTCCACTGGTGCCCTCTCTGCTACCATCTACTACACCACCACCCCTATCATCCCCATCATCTCCATCATCTGGGCCATGACCTCTATTTGGAGGAGGGTTCCTACTATCTCTCCCTTCCTCTCTCCATCCATATCTCCCTCCATCTCTCCCTCCACTTCTTTGATCTCTCTAGACTCTACCTCTGCCTCCAATTGGTATTTCATTTGTAGGATCATAATCTAAAGCATCCTCTATATGAGGAGCTACATCATCAGGTGTTGTGAAATGTGGAAAGGGGTACTATAACATATTGGAAAGATAACCATCAGTGCACCTTGCATCTATAACCTCTAGAAGGTATTCCCACCCAACAACGACCATCTTACTGATCTCCATCTAAGAAGTCTCATATACTAAACGTGCTTCCCACCGTGGCTCCTCATCTTGGATACGAGCATAAGCTATAAAATCCTGTGATCGGCCCTGTATACGGTCGTACTATCTCAAAACTCATGTAACCAGCAATTGCTCAACAATATATCTGGTACGACCTACCAAATACATGATTTAAAATAAATATGACATCTTCTACCTATCTGAGGCCCACTCCTCACAATCTAAAAATGGTCACCATATCACAATAGTCATATCATCAAACAATCAACGCTAGTACTCCACCATTCCCAGATGGGGCTGCTGAATACATCTAGAATACATATAAACATAGGGCTGCTAAGCTACTTTTTGCCTGTCTACTATCGGTCATGTCACTAGGATATGTTCCCAGGCCTAGATATGCAAAAATAGAATCCCTACAGTCATGTTACAGGAGTACTCATAGACTATCTCATCGAGCTCTTGATACATATGTACTAATATGTACCTGCCCCAACCGAATCTACGGGATGATATAACCATCTTCTCTAGTGTCTCCACCTAGCCACACATAAAACCATGTTGTCCTATATCAGGCATAAGGATGCCTCCAATCAATCTGGCTAGATATATAGGTAAACGATCATAATGATCGCACATGTAATCCCATGTCAAATATTGGCAGACTATGGTCTGATCTACAAATTACCTCTAAATAGAAGCAATGGCTATCACAGAACAAGACTCAAACTATACCTCCAGACCCATCACTGGAATATGTAAAATGTGCCACACATCCTCAGGTGTGACTATCATCTCACCAATCAGAAGATGAAAGGTGTTGTGCTCTAAATGCCATCTCTCAGCAAGCGTAGTCAACAACTTTCAATTTACCCTGATATCGGGTAAATCTATAAGTGAAGCTCATCCTACACGGGCTACGATCTATAACTCTGCATCTGTTAAAGATCAAGACAAGGCAAGGACTCATCCTAGATAAGGTCCTCAAAAGGATACTACCTCAAAATCAATCTATCCATAAAACACAAATACAGGTTGAAATCAGCATTCTAGCTAAAGAAACTACGTAGAAAAGCTATCAGATAAGTCTTTTTGGTCTTCAAACAGTGCTAAACAGTCAAAATTGGATAAAATCTAACTCCAAAATAGAAAATGACTATGTTTTTATGGGGTACGATCCTTTATACTAGATGTGATTGGAAATATCTTGGATATGATGGGGAATTCGGGAAATGATCCTATTTGGATAGGATGTGACGTGGGATACGGGGTACGATCCTATTTTCATAGGACGTGAGAAAATTAAAAGTTGAGAAGATTTACACTAAGTGACACAGGACTTCCTAACATGGTGTGATCCCAAATATATGGGATGCGAGGGTGGATTTGGGGTAAGAAGAGGATGTGACATGGGATTAACCAAACACGGTCCCATGTATGGGGTGCAATGCAAAATTGAAAGCTACATGACTTTTGCAAAAATGGAAAAAAATGGAAACTGAAAAATGGAAAGGTAGGTTTTGAGGTACTAACCGACAGTGCATAATCATCCAGACACTGATGTCGATGGGAAAGCTTGAATCAATGTTTCACCATGGGGACCACTATCTTCTCTACAAGGCTCTAAATTTACTAAAGACAAAAGTGAGAATGAATGGGTAAAAAGTGAATTTTGGGATATATATTGACCTTTTTGAGCTATTTAGGAGCTCCGGAACTCCTCCTGGACTATCAAAATTAAAAAATTTTCTTCTCTGATCAATCAGGAAATAAATTGAATGTGCAGACGATGTTTTCAACAACATGCTACAAATTTCACAACTTCCCAAATATGGAGAATTGCTATACCTATTCCAAAAATGATTTGCAGGATTTACACAATCAGTTTTCCAGGTTCTCTATCATCAAATTGCACATTATTCATCCAAACCTTGGTCCTACATGATTTTATCAGACTCAGAACTCATATTTTGATGTAGTTAACTTGGTCAAATTGTGTTTTATCTTAACACGCCTTCGCTTCTTCATTTATTCTAGTTGATTCTTTCTCGATCCAATCGATCTGTTCAAGTGATATACCGTTCTAAAGAGGGGGCATGAATTATTCAAAATCAAATTATTTCTCAAAAATTATTCAAACGAATTCATCATCAAAAGACCAGGGGCGTGGCAGTTTCCCTCGATCAAGTCATAACTGTTGGATAGAAGGCTTCAGTTCTCACAAGTTAGATATCTATGTCTACTTATTCTCACATTCTTATTAAGCTCCTAGAAGCTTCGTACTAACCTTTTTTTGATCAATTTTTGAGTCAATATTATCAATTCTCATTCTATCAAGTTCAGAATTGGTATCTTTAAGATCTTTGTTTTATTAACCTTTGTTCGATAAGTTCAAAGTCAATACTATCATTCTTAATTCAATCAAGTGTGAGACTGATCTCATGAGACATTTCGTTCAATCAAATGCGAAATTCTTAAACTTTCTAAAGTAAACATCAAACATTCTTTGAATGAATGTGTTTCTCGCACATCAATTCAAAGAGGGGAAAATGTAACCACCCTAATTTGGTCTACTCTGACCAGAGATCCTATTTTCCCTAAGTGTGATCATACCCCTAATTATGTCAAGAAAATTCTTCAATTAATTGACATAATTCTTTAGAATCAAATTTAATCTCCTAAAAAGTGATATTATCACTAATTCACATTAATTTCCTTATCCAATTAAATCAAATCCAATCAATTAAATACATGGCTAAGGTAATTAATTAAAAGGAATTAAATAAAATCCTAATTAAAACTCCTCACTTGCAAAATGGAAAGTTAATTCTCTATCCAATGAGAGTTAAATCACTTGGATCACCTCACATGGATCACCAAGGATTTAATCTCCACCTCTCTCCATAATTCAATCCTGACCTCTCATTCCTCAAATTCTTCTATAAATGGAGTGAATTTTGAACTCAATGGGCCCCTAATTTTATAGTTCATTTGCAAACTTATGTTGTCATAATTTCTAAGTGCATTCTTAGTTCATATTTTCATAGTAATTACATAATCTCTCATTTGGAGCTCTAAAATGAACTTTGATTGAGCATTTTAGCTTGTATTTTAGTTAAATATTTCATTCTAAGCATGAATGTGTCACTGATTTATGCATAAGATAAGGGAAATTATAGCATATTTCATACTCTTCTTAGATAGGGAGCAATATGTCGATTTTGGTAATTGATGTGTTTTAACTCTTATATTTCATGTTATTTCACTAATGCAATGACATATTGAAGTGTTGTGTTGTAGCTAGCAAGTCCACAAAATACACACACATTAACAACTTCCATCCAGTATACTTGTGTAACACTCTTTTCAATCATCAACATTCTAGCATAATCCACAATAGATCTATTTCTCTTTTCAGCAATCTCATTCTGTTGTGGTGTCCTCGGTGCAGGAACCTATCTCTAAATTCCATTCTCATTACAAAAGTTAGTGAAATCATCATAAATAAATTCTCCTCCTCTGTCTGATCTTAAACATTTTAGTTCTTTACCACTTTCTTTTTCCACTTTAGCTTTGTACCATTTGAACATCTTAAATGCTTCAGATTTTTCTTTTAAGACATGACAGTCATCATTCTAGAGTAGTCATTAATAAATAAAATAAAGTATATGTCACCATAATAACTTTGTGTTCTCATAGGTCCACATAAGTTGGTATAAATCAATTCCAAAATAACATTAGATGAAAAAGTTTTGATTTTAAAACTAGATTTTTATAATTTTCCCATTTGACAATTTTTGCACATGACATGGTCAGGTTTAGATATGCTCGGTAAGCCTCTTACTTTCCTTTTCTTATTGATCTTAACCATGTTTTCAAAATTCACATGACATAACCTCTTATGCCACAACCACACATCTTCATTTCTAGCCATAAAAAAAGTAGTTTCAGCAGTGTCAAGATAGAATATATTACCTTTTGATTATTCTCCAGTGCTGATCAACTTTCTTGTTTCATCATAGATTTTATCTTTTCTATTCTGAAATGTAACTCGGTGACCCATTTTATTCAATTATGAAACACTCAATAGATTATAATTAAGTCTTTTCACCCAATATCCATTCTCACATTTGATCATATTGTTCAACAATATAGTCCCTTTTCCTTTCACTGGACAAGGTGGCTCATTTCCCATTCTAACAGATCCACCATTATAATGCTAAAGAAATTCAATTTTTTCTTTATCTCCAGTCATATGATGAGTACAACCACTATCAATAACCCAAATATCATTCTTTCTAATTTTAGAAATATGTGTTGTTTCAACATACCTTTCATCTTCTTCTGAATCTTCTTTCAAAGCTACAAGCATTGTCTCAATATCTTCATGAGTGTTGGTGTCAACAAGGTAACATGCCTTCTTACCTTTGTCTTTGTAATCTCGGTTACCCCTTTTTTCATACTGTCATTTCCTTCTATATTCTTGATCATCCTTTCTATCATTAGATCTTTCATTATTTCTTTCATCATTTTTCCTGTTAGGGCATCTGGCAGAAAAGTATCCAATTTAT
The DNA here is from genome assembly GCA_018584345.1 of Thuja plicata. Classification (NCBI taxonomy): domain Eukaryota; kingdom Viridiplantae; phylum Streptophyta; class Pinopsida; order Cupressales; family Cupressaceae; genus Thuja; species Thuja plicata. The sequence goes on along the minus strand of MU225289.1, from coordinate 757,763 downwards.
TTACAATTAAAACATACCAAAGGTAGTTTACCTTTATGAAATATTCTATCCATTAATGCTTCAAGTTCATCAATTTATCTCTCTTCACTGTCATTGTCACTGTCACTATCATTTCTTATCATGTGTTTGTTACTAGATTTACTAGTTTTCAAAGATGACATAAATGCAGACTCAATAGTAGGAACAACACTATTGTCAAATTTGTTTAGCTCAAATGAAATCAGTCTACCAACCAGACTATCAATTATAATATTATTTCCAGGTGCTACTCTCATTTCATGTATTGCAGAGACTCTAATAGCATAAATAGGCAATAAAGTTATGAGAATCTTACTTACAGTAGTGTCTTGATCAATAATCCACCTGCTCCACAAATAGCATTCACAACCTCCTTGATTTGGTTATTGTATTGTGATATGTTTTCTCCTTCTTTAATTCTCATGTCATCAAACTTTCCTCTTAGACTTGTAGCTTTATCTCTTTGCACATTTAAATCTCCTCCATGAACTAGTGTGAGCATGTCTCACATTTGCTTGGCATTTGTACATGTCTTGACATCCTCAAATTTAGAATCAGATAGTGAAGAAGCAATATCTATCATCAAAGTATTGTGTTCATGTCTTTCTCTCAGTTGATCAACAATCAAAGGTCCAATAGGTAAGGTGAACTCAGTATCCAATTATTGTCTTACATCAATTCCAATCCCTTATAGATATAGTCTCATTCTTCTCTTCCATGTTGAGAATTTTTCCTTGTTCAACTTAGCCACATCTTTCTTATACATCTTGTGATCTTTAGCTTAAGTCCTTTAAAAACTTCCTTCTAAGAATTGTATGCTCTGATACCAATTGTTAGATAATTGGGAGGGGGGTGAATCAATTAGTTCTAGTTATCCTACAGTCCCAAATACTCTCAGATATATATAACAACAATTTCAAATATATAAATCAACTCGGTGAAATATAAACTATGATCTTAAACTCATTTATAAACTCATCTTCAAACTCATGCACCGAGTAGCAGTAAAATAAACACTGTGATTACTGATCAATGCATAGAAAGTAATGTGTAAAGAAAAATAACAATCCAACACATTCATACACATTAACACAGATTTTTAATGTGGAAACCTTGCTAAGGGAAAAACCACCTAGGACCGGTAACCCAAAATAATTCACTATTCTAAAGTGAGCTTTGTTAAGAGCCAACCCTATTAAAGGTTACAATGCACATTGTTAGGTGTCACCTAGTTATAGGATTTATCACTAATAGTTCTCCCTTGACCAATCATCACTATGTGGTCAACAAGAAAAAAATCAACATTCATTTATTGTCATAAGAAAAAGACTGTTAAGTTCCACTCAGTTAAGAGATTTATCTATAACAATGGTTAAACTGATACAGTAATGATCTGACTCAAATACAACACTATTTTCAAATTTTTAGATCTATACTAAGCACAATAATACCTCAAATCAATATTCACTTTAGTTCCTCTAATTCATCATACTCTGTTCTTCTCAGTAAATTCTCTTTCTTTGTCGCTCGATGATGTTTGCAGAAATGCTCGGTTCTATCTTCAACCAATTTGATCAGTCATGGATGAAGTTAATCTCTTGAGAAATATGTTAGAATAGTCCCAAAGGATAACTGAGAGGGAGGGGGGTGAATCAGTTATCAATAAATTTAATTCTTTTTCTTCCTTAACTTTAAAATACAACAAAGTAAATGCTTAATCAAATAACACAGTACACAACACACGATTTGATTACGGGGAAACCAAATGGTAAAAACCCCAGTGGGAATTAGCACCCACAATGAACTATACTTGTTTATAGTAATCCCTGTTAGAAGATATTTCAACCCTGTTAGGAGTTGTACTTTACAATGCAATAATTATAGTGACCTGGTTAAGGGTCAGACCCTGTTAGGAGTCTTTTACAAATAACCTTGTTAGGGGTGGTTGACTCACTGTCCAAAAGCTCACTGCTTAATGGTGAAGGATACAACCTTCTATATAATAGATATGCACTATATCTAATGATGAACTATAGAGTAGACCTGCTGTCTTGATCAGTTCCATTGTATTACAATCTTTCACTTCTTCTTCACATAGACTCTTGATGAATGAACCACATCTGATATTTTGCTCCATACATCTTATGTCTCTTTTTGTATCATCCACACTTAGCGTATCAAAATTGACTTGCTATAAGTATCTTCCTCAAAGTATGAGATTATGGGACCTATAAGACAACTCTTCATAACATCCTTGTCGACTCTACTAAGCACACAAGCATAATTACAACTGCGCAAGTATAAACTGAATAGACGTGACACTTCACTAAGTAGGCCTCACCAAATTAACTCTAACTTTGCAATCTTCTTGAAGGATGTTTGGCACCTTTAGATAAATATCATAAACTCATAACTAATCATAAATATACACACACATATCCTAAAGATAGGTGCAACTCAAGAAATATGTTACATACGTCGGCTCTGAACAAATACTCTTCCAGAACTGTAACTGCCAATAACATAATTACACAACTTGACTGAAACATCATATATGGATCTGCGTGTATGAACATAACATAATAAACATGTCAACAACATGTAGCTAACCATGAAATTCTTCATGTCATCATTCTGATAAGTACATACAGAATCACTACTGTGTATTATATGTTGTCATCAATGACAAACATACAATCAATCAACTAAACAGAATCAAATCTCCAACAATCTCCCCCTTTGACATTAATGGCAACATATGATATCAAAAATATCTTCTATTAATGGTGTCCTCTTTATTTTACAATCTTCTCAATATCCTCTAACTATGTTTTTGTTCCATGTATATACTCCCCCTTAGTACATACTCCCCCTTTGACATCAATGGAAAAGGATGCAATAGATCTTTAGACATAGGTACTACTCCAGAAGTAGAGTAGTCAACCATTCATCAATCACTTAATGACCGATGATCTTGTTTCTTCTTCTAAACAGACTCAGGAGAGGGAATTACTCCCAACTTTTCCCTGAGATACTCAAAAGTACCCTTTGATAAGGGCTTTGTGAAAATATCTGCCAACTGGTCTTTGGTGCTCACATAGTCTAATTTCACTTCTTTTTCTACAACCTTTTCTCTTAAAAATGGTACTTGATCTCTATGTTTTTTGTCTTTGCATGCATCACAGGGTTCTTAGACATGTTGATAGTAATAGTGTTATCACAATGAATAAAAATAGGATAATCAACCTGAATGCCAAAGTCTTTAACCATCTGCTTGATCCAAACCATGGTTGAACAATTTAGTGTTGCTGCAACATATTTAGCTTCTATTGTTGACTGATAAATATAGTTCTACTTCTTTCTTATCCAAGAAACCAACCTATCTCCAAGAAATACCGCTCCTCCTGAAGTGATCTTCCTATCATCAATAAAACCTGCCCAATCTGCATCTGTATACACATGAAGTTTTACATTCTCTGATTTAGGATACCATAAACTATAGTCTATAGTTCCCTTTAGATATCTGAATATCCTCTTGATTTCCATTAGGTGATTCTGCTTGGGTTCAGCTGCAAATCTTCCAACAATGCCAATTGGATTAGATATGTCAGGTCTAGATTGAGTTAGATAAATAAGTTTACCAATCATAGATTTGTAAAATGTCTTATCAACTGTTGTAGAATCATCATCTTTTGAAAGATTTCTTCATGTTATCATGGGAGTGCATACTGGCTTATAGTCTTCCATCTAGAAGATCTTCAGTATTTCCTTCACATATTTTGACTGATCTTCAGTATTTACATTCAGTCCCAAAAAGTATTTTATAGGACCAATCATGCTCATTTCAAATTAATTATATATTTCTTTTGCAAATTTTGTACTGAGCTTGTCATTACCTCCGAAGATAATGTCAACAACAAATATGGAAACTAATAATAATCCATCAGGTGTCTCTCTTGTGAATAGGTTATAATCTACTGCTCCTTTCTTGAATCCAATCTTGGTAAGATAACCATAAAGTCTCTCATACCAAGCTCTTAGGGCCTATTTAAGACCATGGAGTGCTTTCTTCAATCTACATACCATGTCTGGTTCATCTGAAAGATTAAATCCTTTAGGTTGTTCTATGTAGACTTCTTCATTTAAGTCACCATTCAAAAAGATGATTTTACATCCATTTGATAAACTTTAAAGTCTTTGAATGTTGCATATGCCAAAAACAATTTAATGGCTTCCAGTCTTCTCACTGGGGCAAATGTATCAGTGTAGTGTATTCCTTCTCTCTGTGCATATCCTTTACATACCAATCTTGCTTTGTTTCTAACTACTATACCATCTTCATTCATCTTGTTTTTGAATACCCACTTTGTTCCAATCACATTTTTGTCATTGGGTCTAGGGACCAATTCCCATGTATCATTTTTAATTATCTAATCTAATTCTTCTTTCATTGCATTCTTCCAATCAGAATCATTACAAGCATCTTCAACACTTAAAGGTTCAATCTATGAAAGTAAACATACATCTTCATCCATTGCTAGACTTTTTGCTTTTGATCTGGTCAAAACACCGCTACTCTGATCTCCAATGATATCATCTTTAGAGTGGTATCTAGATGTGAATTTTGGAACCTTAGGTGAGACTTCTTCTTCTGTAATCTATGATTCTTCTCTGCTTGATTCAGGGTCATTGCATGAGACATTAATGTAATCAAACATTTCTTCAATAACAGTATTTTTGCTGCTAGGCTTGGGTTCATCTTCAATCATAGGTGCATATTCATAGTATCTTTCTTGAACCATAAACTTCTCATCAATTTTTACATGAGTACTTTCAATTACCTTTTTCAATCTCAAATTAAAACATATATATGCTTTGATTTTTTTAGAGTAACCAAGGAAAATACCTTCATCACTTCTGGCATCAAACTTACCAACACCATCATCTCTCTTGATGTAGCACTTGCTACCAAAGATTCTAAAATACTTTACTATATGTACATTACCAAACCAAAGTTCATAAGGTGTCTTATCTGCACCTGGCCTCAATTGAGTTTTGTTGATAGTATAGACTGTTGTATTCACTACATCTCTCCAATATGTGAGTGTAACTTTTCCTTCAATAATCATAGTACATGTTGTATCAAGTATAATCATGTTCCTCCTTTCTACTATCCCATTCTGCTGAGGGGTTCTAGGTGCACTCAACTGTCTTTTAATTCCATGTTCTTCACAATAGTCATAAAATTGATCAGAGGTGAACTCTCCTCCTCTATCTGATCTCATACATTTTAGTTTTAATCTGGATTCATTCTCAACCTTAGCTTTGAATATTTTGAACTTCTCAAAGGCTTCATATTTCTCCTTAAAGAATGCAACCCACATCATTCTAGAAAAATCATCAACAAACAAAATGAAATACCTTTCTCCATAGTATGATCTTGTTTGGGTAGGACCACACAAATCTGTATGCACTAGGTCCAATTTGTTTTTAGCTAAGTTCTGCTTGCTTCTGAAGGAACTCCTTACATGCTTTCTCATAACACATTCCCTGCATACTATGTCAACTGGTCTTGCAATACTAGGAAGGTTTCTGACTTCCTTGACATTACTTATCTTTACTATGTTATCAAAATTGATATGACATAGTCTCTTGTGCCATAACCAACTGTCATCTACTTTTGTAACAAAACAACTTAAATCATAATTGAGCTGAAAACAATTACCTTTTGTTTTGGAGCCTGATGCAATCATGTCTCCATCCTTGTTGTTAATGATGCACTTGTTTTCTTTGAAATCCAAATGATAACCTTAGTCAAGTAGGTGTCCAATACTTAGTAAGTTATGATGTAATCCATCAAAAGATAGAACATCATCTCTCTTGTTTTTTTCATCCAAAGTGATAGAACCTCTGCCTATGATAAATTTAGGAGTGTTATCTCTAAATCTAACCATATCACCTTTGTATGTCTAAATGAAAAAATATATCTTTGTCACTTTTCATATGATGAGAGCATCCACTGTCACTGATCCAATCAGTTATGATGTCTTCTTTGGAAACTAAGGCTAACTTTTGTTCTTCCTTTTCATCTACAATGTCCATTTCCTCGAGAAACCTTTCCATGTCTCTAAGGGAAATGAATCCAATTTCATCTTCTCCTGAATCTTCATTGGTTACACCTTCTTCAGCATGATAAAATTCTTTCTTATATTTGGGTTTGTAATCAGATCTGAAATTCTTGACTATTGTGGGACACTTAGATGCAAAGTGACCAATCTGGTTACATGAAAAGTATTTGAATGGAAGTTGTCCTTCATATTTTCCTTTTCTTTTCTTTTCTCTTTTAGCAATCATAGAAATGATTTCTTCTAGTTCTTCATCAACTTCTTCTTTCTCATTATGACTGGAGATGTGTAAGGATTTCTTACCATGGACTAAGGCTTTGAAAGCTGTTTCACTTTTAGGTTCAGTCTTCAACCTTGATATCTCAAATGAAGAGATTTTGCTAATCAGAGTCTCTCTCTTGAAGTCTTGTCAGAATTGCATGGTTTCCTCTAGAATACTTATCTTGTTTTCATAGTCTGATGTTAAATTAGTTAGCAACTTGTCCATTATATCTTCTTCTAATATTTCTCCACCATTGTTTCTGATTCCAGAGACTGCTTCATTTATCCTTTGATTATAAGCTCTAATGTTCTCTTTAGGTAACATATCAAGACTATTGTATTTATTTTTCCATGTCTTCCTGCATGCATTCTTTGCTTGAATATCTCCTTCAAACATATCTTCTAAATACTTCCATATGGTATATGCTCTGTCAATTGTCTTGATCTCTAAAAATTCACTGTCAGATAAGGCACTGATTAGGGCTTCTTTAGCAATTGCATTATTGGTAAATGTTTCCTTTTGTCTATTAGTAGCATCATCCTTTGCAAGGTTTTTCAGAGATGGAATTACAACTTCTTTTGTAGAAATTTCAAAGATCTCAAATCCAACACACTGTAGGTGTGTTATCATTTTCTTTTTCCAATCCAGATAATTTTCTCCATCAAACTTAGGGCTTTCTTTTCTGAAGTAAGACATTTGATCTACCTTAAGTTGTTATGCTTCTTCTCCAAGGCACTTGGCTCTGATATCAATTGTTAGAATAGTCCCAAAGGATAACTGAGAGGGGGGTGAATTAGTTATCAATAACTTTAATTCTTTTTCTTCCTTAACTTCATAATATAGCAAAGTAAATGCTTAATCAGATAACATAGTACACAACACACAATTTGATTATGGGGAAACCAAATGGTAAAAACCCAAGTGGGAATTAGCACCCACAATGAACTATACTTGTTTATAGTAATCCCTGTTAGAAGATATTTCAACCCTGTTAGGAGTTGTACTTTACAATGCAATAAGTATAGTGACTTGGTTAAGGGTCGGACCCTGTTAGGATTCTTTTACAAATAACCCTGTTAGGGGTGGTGGACTCACTGTCCAAAAGCTCACTGCTTAATTGTGAAGGCTACAACCTTCTGTATAATAGATATGCACTATATCTAATGATGAACTGTAGAGTAGACCTATTGTCTTGATTAGTTCCAGTGTATTACAATCTTTCACTTCTTCTTCACATAGACTCTTGATGAATGAACCACATCTGATATTCTACTCTGTACATCTTATGTCTCTTTTCGTATCATTCACACTTAGCATATCAAAATTGAATTGCTATAAGTATCTTCCTCAAAGTATGAGATCATGAGACCTATAAGACAACTCCTCATAACATCCTTGTCGGCTCTACTTAGCACGCAAGCATAATTACAACCGCGCAAGTATAAACTGAATAGACGTGACGCTTCACTAAGTCGGCCTCACCAAATTAACTCTAACTTTGCAATATTATTGAAACACATTTGGCGCCTTTAGATAAATATCATAAACTCATAAATAATAATTAATATACACATGCATATCTTGAAGATTGGCGCAACTCAAGAAATGCATTACATACGTCAGCTCTGAACAGATACTCTTCCAGAACTGTAACTGCCAATAATAGAATTACACAACTTGACTGAAACATCATATCTGGATCTGTGTGTATAAACATAACATAATAAAAATGTCAACAACATGTAGCTAACCATGCAATTCTTCATGTCATCATTTTGAAAAGTACATACAGAATCACTACTATGTATTATATGTTGTCATCAATGACAAACATACAATCAATCAACTGAACAGAATCAAATCTCCAACACAATATGTGTGCGCATCTTGATTCATAATGAATCTCTTGTCTCTTATATAGAAATCATAAATCATTTAATCTCCATCCTTATATTTTTCTTGTGAGGCCTCACCCCGACCCATCATAGCTTTACTGCTCGATCACACTTTGACACTTTATGTTTTGATACATTGATACACTTTTTGTTATCCTGACAGAGACTCGTGATATTATGTTATGATGATGATTATATTGTGTGGATTACATTTTGATAAGGATTAGACCTAGAATAGGTGCTTGATTTTGATTATATATGTTTACATCAGTGAATTGATGAGAAGACCGAATCATGATTAGACTTGACTATTTCATGGATGTTATGTCATGGTGATTAATAAATTCTTATGTTTTAAACATTTATTTATGAAAATCTCAATTAGGAGCTTAATTTTTCTATTTTATTAATGTTTCTAATTATGAATTGAAAATGTATATTACATGTAATATTATCATCTTGGACTACTGATGCTCAAAGTTTAGTGTGCAGGAAAGGGAACCATGGAATTTTTCAGAGAATCGGGGCTAAACACATATGAATTGAGTAAGCCAAGTTTTAATCCAAAAAGGGGTTGAAATCTCATTGTAATGTGACCCTTGTTGTAAATGTAATCTAAATGTGTGTTAATAGTTTAAATTTATGTTTTTGTTTGGACATGCCATTTGTGAATGCGATGGGTATTTTGTTTGGTGTCACTTGACACTTGTGGTGTCCATGTGGATAGTGACATGTCAATTAGGGCTTGGGAAAGAATCACTTAACCTTATATGAAATTATATTAATCACTTGCATATAGATGCTTTGTAGGGATCACATCATGTTGGAACTCAGATTTGAACCTCAGGGGTACTTTGGAGGGATTAAAAGTGACGCTAGAGTGTATTTTTGACCAAAATTAGTTAACCCTAAGGGAGTAACTTGGGTTAGGGCTAGTTTTTACCTATGGGAGAAACCTAGGTCACAATTATGACTCTCCAAAATGCCTACTTTTCAAAAGTGGCGAAAATAGAGATGGTCTCATGCATCTAACTTGTCCCACACTCCTTTCTAAACTCACAATTAAGAGGGGAGACAAAAAGGCTGGTTGTCATATCTCATTATTGCTAGTTCTTGAGTACATTTTTGGGGGTATTTTTAGAGGGTTTTGGGAGACTTAGTGGGTGTTCACCCACTCTCTAATTTTAGAGAGAATTAGGTTTTTAGAAGGAGGAAAAATAAGGATTTGGGCTCTTCTCAAGTTTCATTTTGCCATAACACATTTGGAAGGTTGGTTTCTCTTGCCATGGAGTGCTTGATTTGTTGCAAGAAAATTTGGATGTATTGTTTTATGAATATGAAATCTTCTATGGGATTCATGTATGTAATCTTGTATAGTGTTGTAGTATGTAAATTTTGTTTTCATGTGTTGGGTAGGGAATGCATTTGGATTTTGGTATCAACTTTTGCTTCTTTGGATTGGGAGTGTTGTTCATGGGAGTTAAGACATTACTCACCCTTTGGGAAGGGAAGAAGTGGCCTTACGTGAATGGGTTATTTGGGATCTCCATTATAGTGAGTCTCTTCTCTTGGAGAAGAGGGATAATTTCATGGAGTATGGGCTCCATGAAGCCATGTTGGAAATATTATATTTTGGCATAGAAATGGCCAATGTGTATATGGAAGGAATGTCAATGTAGCCTTAGAGAGGCATGGAGAAAAATTCTTGTTGAGAAATTTGGAAATTGTAATGACATTCTCCTCCTTGAAAAATCTCACCTTCACCCTACTTCAATGGGTTTGTAAAACTCATTTGTGAGACCTTGATTGGGAGTTTATTGTTGTTTTGTGCATATAAAATGTTGTGAGAATTTGGATGTGAAACCTTGTTTAGCCTTAGTTCTCCAAGCTCGGGGGTGGCCTCCTTGAGGCCTTGGTTGGGAGGTGAGCTTCCCATGGTATCCCTCATGAAATTTGTAGGTTTTTTGAAGTCATGAAGATGGTGCAAGAGGCTTGAAAGAAATCTCTATTTGGGGGTAGTTGTGTGTAAGAAACTTTAATGTTGCATAGTCACTCCTGTATTGAAATTCATTTTTGTTGATGGTTGTAATGTTCAATTTTGAAGCTTCTCAAGCTAGATGTGAAGAGATCTCCTTCTTTATGTAATGATTTATTAAAGGAAAACATGTTGTGTACCATCCAAGTATTGTGTAAATTTATCATCTTGAAGATGTTGAAAGGTATATTGTAAGATTACCATGATGTAAAAGATAGAAACTTTAGTTCATGATTATTGAATTTTAATTCTTAAAAGAAAAGAAGTTAATCATCCATGAATAGAAGGATACCCAATATTGAAAGAGAAGAACAATATTATAGTTTCATTCCCTACAATCTTGAGGAATTTTGCATCTTGAAACCTCCATAGATTCAACTCTCTTCAAACAAAAAAAAAGAATCTCCATTTCATTTGCATCTCTTGTGAAGTAGAACTATCCTTGCTATCACCAACAAATCCAATTAGTTAGTATGTTAATATGAAATTCAACAAATACTATTAGCCCTTTAGGTATGTTGCTCAATAAATCTATCCTAATGCACACTATGATCTATTGCAAAAAAAAATGAACTACATAAGAAAAATGGAAGAGCTTGTATCATACAAAGCCCATAGCATTTTCTAGATTTAGAGCAAAAATACTCTCTGGAATTTGTATGGGAAAGGAAATATTCGCCTTACCATAGAGAATATTCCTTTCCCAATGTGTTTTCCCTCTAATCAAATTCATAATTAAAACTCATTAGCATAACCATGTGATTTAACCCTTAATCCAAGATAAACTCACCTTGTTCTTACCCCTTTCCGTGGGCCTCACCTTTATCTTTTACCTTTTTGCTTAAAAAATTTTTTTGCCAAGTCATAAAAAAATTAAATCAGTTTGCAAAAAGGGCTGCACTACTCGGTAGTGGCACCACCTTCCTTGTTGTCCACATTCCCTAAGCTTCTGACATGTCCTATGTCTTGCAACCCAAGTCAACCCTTTCCCATTCGAATTTTCTTGGGAGATGACATTTTTTTGGTGGGCCACAACAAATCCCATCACCTCCTCCTAGCAAACCGTGCCACCTTACTGTCCCCTTTTCTTTGCTGCGAAATTCTTCTTCTATGCCATGCGAAATCCTTGGGAGGGGAGTAGGTAGGTGGGTTGTGTTAGAAACACTGAGAGGGGGGGGTGAATCAGTGTTTGTCAATTAATTACTTTTAGCAACTTAAACATAAATCAAGCATACATAGAATGAAGCTTAACATAACAACTCATAACACATGATATGATTACGGGGAAACCTTGATCAGAGGAAAACCCCAGTGGGAATTAGTACCCACAAATATTGTACTATGTATAATGAACTTGTGAGAGTTCCTTTGCCCTGTTAGAAGCAGTCTTTACAATATGAATACAATGACCTAGTTAAAGGTCGGACCCTATTAGGAGTCTTTTATAAAACCCTGTTAAAGTTATATGACTCACTACCCAATAAGATGAAGGCTACAACCTTCTGAAAGATGATATGCACTATATCAGAATGAATTGTTGTGATGACACTATTGTCTGATTAGTTTTGTGTATGCGCGAATGCTCTTACTCTCTTAAAGAGCTATATCATATACTGAATTCATAGTACTATCCCTCTGTATCTTCCTCTTACATAATAATCGACACTTATATCATATCTTTACATTTCATACTTATATATTCAAATCTGAATAGGCGCGACCCAAAACAAAACACTAGTTGGCCCTAAAAAAAATTATACAATGCTTATGAACAAGTCAGCTTCAATCGTGTTTACTAAAATTATAATTACATCATAAAAAATATATAACAAAAGGCGCTTAGCCATTACATCACAAAATAACACACACTGATCAAGACACTTAGTTAACTTCCATGCTCTGTCTCCTAGAATGCTGGTCTATTGATCTGACTGTAACTTTTCCGTACTATAGTTTCATACTATGCATGTCTAGATGTAGCATGTACACATGTCATACAACTTATATCTGAATGTACATAAGCTAAATCGATCTCTCGCACATGCGCTGATGTGTTGATCGCTGAGTATCTCTGTCTGCCCTGTTTTCCTTAGTCATTTTGTCTTTTAAGATAGAGACTAAGTATGACTTTGTTGCCATAATGACAACACAAAATGAGTCATGCATCCTCAGGTACTCAACTTTCCAACAATCTCCCCATTTGTCATTTATGGCAATAAAGGAATGTGGTCAAGTTACTCAAAATGACTTAACACAAAAAATGACTATATAACATCATATATACATATACTTCTTCGCATATACACATTCTATATTACTCCCCCTTTGACATTAATGACAAAGGTGTAAAAAAACTTGTAATTCTATTGCATACTTACTCCATATACACTTCAGGGTACGCAATTTTAAGAGATTGGATCTCTTTCTGCCAAAATACTTTCATAGCATCAACTGTTTGTAGATGTGTGCATAATGCATATGTCAGCTTCTCCATTTTTATCAGATCCATGTAGGGACCTTGATCATATGTCACAATAGTGGCATCAATCTGTTTGATGTTCTCATTGAGGATTGCTAAGGATGGTGAAAGTGCATTTCTTAACTGTGTTTTCCTTACCCTTATCTTGTTGATTTCTAACTTTGCTTTCTCAATTTTATCTAACTTCCCTTGGTAGACATTGTTACATATGTTCATGTCTTGCATCAAAGTGTCAACTAATTTTCTTATGATATCTATCATTAGCTCTGCCTCTTTTACCTTCTTGGTGTGCTTAGAGGTGAGCTTCACTCTATCCATACAGTTAGCTATGACTTTCTTTCCTTTATCTTCCAATCCCTTCAATATAGATTGCCCAATCTTTAAGGAGTTCAAGTCTAAGGTAAAGTTCTTTACCAAATCATCCAGTCTCTCCTTCTTGTATTCATCTTCTGCAGTCTTAGTAGTAGAGTCTATTAAGCTTATGAAGTGTGACTTGAAGTTTGACAAAATGTTGTCCACATCATCAACTAATTGGACTTTGGCTACTTTCTGGTCAGCCGACACTAAGTCATTCAAAATGTTCACCATTTCCAAAAAGTGAGGGTTCCTCATCACTTATTTTTCCTTTGCTTTTTCTATAGCAAGAACGCTGATTTTTATTAGGTCTTCTTCTCCCCATGCATCCAAACTTGTTGAATCAGGAGTTAACCTTGACAACAATGAGGTAGATGGTTGAGTGGATGGTGAGAATATAGTGTTCTGACTGGTATCCAGGCTTTCAACCTTTACTGGTTTCTATTTTATTGGCATCTTGTCACCTTGAGTATCATCTTGAGTATCTATATTTATGTCAACTTGATCATTGATGGGAACTTCATCTTGTTGTGAAGAGGTATCATCAGTGCACATTTCTTTAGTGCTTACAAATGCCTTATCAACTTTGTCCATATCTTTTTCAGATGCAGTCATGGATATCTTGACATTGTCAAATACTATAGTGTCTTCTGAGTCTTTATCTGTATCAGAAGTTATTGTCACTGTGGGCACTAAAACCTATGGACCTGTTATAGGCGCAATCTGAACTACTGGTTTTGTAGCCTATTTGGGAGGAGCTAGAGTAACTTTTGTTTTAGGCACCATTGGTGGATACATGCATCTGTCCATAAAGACTTGTGCAAATGTCTTTTCAGTCTCCTTACCTATCTGTTCATACTCCTTGTTCATAATTTGTAGGGTCCTTGTCTTACTTCTAAGATGAGGCTTCACTAGATCCAACAATATAGCATTCTCATCATGCAAGCATACAGGAAGAAGAGTATCCAATGTTTATTCTCTTATCCTTGTGTCTTCCTCTATTGCATGTCTTTTCATTACCTCCAGCAAGTTCCATAATTGATCTGGTATTACTGTCTTGAGTTCAAGAACTATCTTCTTGAACTTGATCATATGAGATATGATCATAGAGTGTATCTCAGTTTTATCAATTTCTTGATAATTTTCATATACTTTAGATAGTGTATCTAATCTCCCTTCATTAACAATATTGTTCCTCAAAACATTAAGACTGGGTCTAAATCCTACCTCAGGAGGAGCTTGAGTAATCTTAGCTTTGCTCTGAGTGTTCCTTGAGGATGGGTGGTTTGTCGGTGCCTATTTTCTTCCTCTAGTTTTCTTTCTTGGTGTAGATAGTGGAGATGAATCTAAGTCAATGGTGGTAGAGGGTGTAGAGGTGCTCTCTACTTTCTTCTTCTTCTAGATATGTTCAACTTTCTCAAGTTCTTTTGCTATCTTGGCAGGGTAAAAGCACAAAGTTGTGTCACATTTCAGGACCACTTATCAGCACAGCTAAATTTGAGTATTTCTAAATAAAAATTCATTTTCGTCAAACATATGGTCTAGCTAGATTCATTCTAGCTAAGCTAGATAAGTGGTTAAACTTTCCCAATTGGAAATGTCTATTAAATGTATGTTTTATACCAATTACCAAAGAAATAAAATTATTTCAGAA
>MU225289.1:724655-742846 GCA_018584345.1 Thuja plicata | reverse complement strand
AGCTCAGAGTCAAGATTATTTTCATATAAATTTTATAATATTTTGATTAGATCTAATATATTATAATTTCAAAATACAAGTAGGTATTTTAAAATTCAAGAAGATGTTGCTTCAAATAAATAAAAAAATAGTAAATCATATCAAAAAAATTTAAAATTTATATTTAACACTAGAGGAGAGAGTCTTGTTCAAGAATATGTAATTTTTTTTCTGAATGGTGTAGATTTGATAAGGGAAATTTGGAGGGAGATGAAAACTGTCGATTTCAGATAAGTTCAACTTTGAGTAGTTATAACGGAGAAAATATACATTGAAAACTAATATTTCTTCTTTTCTGCACTAGCTATACATTTTATCTATAACATATTTTTAAATGAGAGGAAAAATAGATTATTTCAATATACTTGTTTGGAGGGAACTAGACCCCAAATTTTCAGTAGTTTTCAGCAATGGAAAAATGGACTTCAAAAATTAAAAAACTATGTACATTCTTGTTCAAAAATTTTTAAAAAAATTATAGACATAAATTTAATCCATTTTTACACATTTCTTTAGTTTACATCATCCTCAAATTCTAAATACAAATGCCACCTTTTATGTCGTTAAAGTTGAACAGTTTGCATGTTGTGGTCCATTTCCTTTAGAAAAGTGTGACACAGGTTTGTACTTTTACCCGACATCTCTAGATTTGTCAAGATCTTCTTGGGTGACTCCATGAACTTTTAGTATGTTGGATGTAATTCTGGATTCTTTCCTTTTATTATCAGCACTGTGTAAGACAGTATCCACTTCATTGGTCTTCTCTCTGTATGTGCCCCACCTAGGCTCATTAGGATCTTTGGGTGCTGACAATAGAACTTGCGCATATCCTTCTAACACATGTTCTTCCACTTCATAACCAAGAGGATGAATCCATTTGGTTCTAGGTTCAACTGCCTCCATGCATCTGCAATCAGTTTCTACCATGAAGCATATGGTACCCTTGTATTTGTCAACTATCTTCTCAGATAATCTGTACCTATTCTACATTTTGATTATGAATGTCTTTATATCCATATCCATGGCATCCCTTACACTGCTTTCTACTATGACCTTGAGTGATATCTGAGACATTGTAGGTTTTCTTCTGTCTAGGTAGAGGTTTGCAACCTTTCCAACTATGTGGAAATACAAGTAGATGATTAGAGATCCAAACCTGAATGTCTCGCTTCTGTCATGTTTGATAATTCAGACATTGTCAATCAATTGACTGCGCAAGATCTAACATAAGTTGTATTGAGTGTTATCCTTCACCATTCTGATAGCTGCTAGGACTGTTGCTGCAAAGACACTGTTCAATCTGTTGGCTTGCTGAAACTTATACCTTAGTATCATTGTCAGAAGTTTTATATCATCTTCTTTGATAGGGTCAACTGTCATTTTGTGCTTGTCACTTCTGAATAGACAAACTTTCTCAATCTACCTTTTGACATCCTTGACAGTGGGAAAGAGTGGACCCATCTTGGGAAGTTTAGTTAATTCATGAATTAGGTTTGTGGTGGTACGCACAGGGACCTCACCAATCTAGTAAAGATCATCATGTATTCTGCTCAACAAAATCTTTACCCATTCAGACTCATCAAACTCATGCACATTAGAATACTTGAAGATAGGGTTATCAATCAAGTGCGTGAATTCATCTTTGAATGTGTAGTCATGTTTCATCATGGATGCCATATGAGTAGCTATTTTGACATCTCCTACTGTTTCCTTCTTACAGTATATGTACGCGCGGATATCTTCCACGTGAACAACACCTAGTGGGGTTTTGGAGAAAGCCCCTTCCACATCATCCAGTATGGATTTGAATGGATGCTTCTTGAATACAAACCTTTTCCTCTCTAAAATATCAAACACAACTGGAGTCGCCATACTTACTTGGAATTTTCTTAAGTAGGGTTTCACAAAATTCTGAAATGGCGCGACTGCTAGGGTTCCGTTTCAAACTTTTTCTCCATTCGCTCAACTACCAAATCTATTATGCCTTCGTGCCTTGATGTCTGGTGCTTCGATGCTCTCCAAATTCTGTGCTCTTCAAATGAAAGTGTGAAGAAGATCGAATACTTTCTTTTATTTATACAATCTACCGCATTTAATGTTTGAAACCATACGCAAATTACCCAGAGATTCTGAAACTTTGATCCTGATGCGTTTTAGACAATGCGTGAATGCACATAGCAATATTATGTTCTTGTAACCATGATATCATAGGCGCATACTCAGAGGTTAGTATACCAACCATGCAGGGTTCCTGAGCTAGAATAGCTCCCCCTAAGACCAAGAAGGTCTATTCAGGCAGAAGTAGAGGGTGTGTCTACTGTGGATGCATCAACTACTTTGTCAAAATCATTGTTCTTCTTTACTTCAACCCAAATTTTGCTTGAATCTTCATTTGCTTGAACAAACTTAACTTCTCGTTTCTCTTCAAATAGTGATTTCTTAGGTTCATCTTGCTTTTGAGTTTTGGATCTACAAAACTTTGAGATGTGTCCTACCTTTCAACATGTGTGATAAATGATAGGAGGTCTGATGCTTTTGTTCATCATGCTGCATTGCTTTGTTATGTGTCCATTGTAGTTACATATCTGACATGAAGTGACCTATAAATTCCTTTGAGGTTGATTTCTCTTATTGTTTTGATTCTTTCTTCTTTGATTCTGTTGTGACTGAGTTCTGCAATGTATAGCCCTATGACAAAATTTATTGCAAGAGAAAAAATAACCATTGACGGTTCTTACCTTTTTGCAATCCCTTGCCAAATGACAATGTTTGTTACATGCATAACAAGTTTTGTTAACTTTCTTGATTTCCCCTTTTGGTAGATCAGCTTTAATCTCTTCAATATTTTCAACTTTCCTTGCTTCTGAAAGTGCCTCATGAGGTTTCTCTCTTTCTTGTGATGAATTGACTTCGGTTTGTGTTATATTGAATCCAAGACCAATAGTGTCACCTTTTTGCTTTTGTGCATTGACCTGAGATTGAAGTGAATTAGAACTTGTGTGGACTTTATCAATCTTATCCTTTGCTTCTGATAATTTAGATTCCAACTTCTTTTTTATGTTTTCCAATTCCAGAACTTTCATGTTTTCTTTTAAAAGTTCATCATCTAGTTGCTTGCTTTCTTTGATCTTTTCTTCAATAGTAATTTGGCTGTCTATGAGCTGTTCATCCAGATTCTCAACTTTATCTTTCAGAGACATATTCTCTTCATTGATCTTTTTGATCATTTTCCCTAAGTCACTTGTAGAAAAATCTTTCAAATATTTTCTTAGTTTCTTGATAAACATTTGTGAGCCATCAACTTTCAGTCTAAGTTCTTCATTTTCTTTTTCAGATCTATCAAGATCTTCAAGAGCTGCTTCAAGATTATTTTTCAAATGTTTTTCTTCTACTAATTCCATGATCTCCTCAAGTGGTTAAACTTATTTGCTGAGGACCAGAGCTCTGATACCAATTGTTAGAAACACTGAGAGGGGGGATGAATCAGTGTTTGTCAATTAATTACTTTTAGCAACTTAAACATAAATCAAGCATACATAGAATGAAGCTTAACATAACAACTCATAACACATCATATGATTATGGGAAAACCTTGATCAGAGGAAAACCCCGGTGGGAATTAGTAGCCACAAATATTGTACTAAGTATATTGAACTTGTGAGAGTTCCTTTGCCCTATTAGTAGTCTTTATAATATGAGTACAATGACCTGGTTAAAGGTCGGACCCTGTTAGGAGTCTTTTATAAAACCATGTTAAAGGTATATGGCTCACTGCCTAGGCTCACTTCCCAATAAGATGAAGGCTAGAACCTTCTGAAAGAAGATATGCACTATATCAGAATGAACTATTGTGATGACACTGTTGTCTAATCAGTTTTGTGTATGTACGAATGATCTTACTCTCTTAAAGAGCTATATCATATACTGACTTCATAGTACTATCCCTTTGTATCTTCCTCTTACATAATAATCGACACTTATATCATATCTTTACATTTCATACTTATATATTCAAATCCGAATAGGCGCGACCTAAAACAAAACACTAGTCGGCCCTAAAACAAAATATACAATGCTTCTGAACAAGTCGGCTTCAAGCATGTTTACTACAATGTTAATTACATCATTATAAACATATAAAAAAAGGTGCTTAGCCATTACATCACAAAATAACACACGCTAATCAAGACACTTAGTCGGCTTCCATGCTTTGTCTCCTGGACTGCTGGTCTATTGATCTCTTTGTTGTATTGTAGTTTCGTACTATGTGTGTCTGGATGTAGCATGTACACATGTCATAAAACTTATATCTGAATGCGCATAAGATGAATCAATCTCTCACACATGCATTGATGTGTTGATCGTTGAGTATCTTTGTCTGCCCTATTTTCCTTAGTCATTTTGTCTTTCAAGATAGAGACTAAGTATGACTTTTTTGCCATGATGACAACACAAAATGAGTCATGCATCCTTAGATAGTCAACTTGCCAATAGGTTCTAGGGTGGGCCCCAATGCATGTCTTGTCATCCACTCTCCCCATTGTAGATTTCTAAACCCTATGCACTTGGCTTGTAAGGTAAAAGGGTAAATTATTAGTTAGTGGGTAGTTAGGATTAGTGGTTAATGGAAAGTTAGATTAATAAGCTAGTAGGTTGGTTAGAGATTAGTTGATAATTAAGCTAGTTAATTAGGCCTTTTTCTATATTGGTTTTTAATTCATATTTGATAGCATTTTCTTTTGCACATTAAATTAATTCAATGATGTAGCATGAAATATTGGGTATATAACTTTAGTGTTTTAATTTTTATTGGTATTGCAACCATTTAGTGTATTAATCATGTTTTAATTTTAATTGGTATTGGAACCATTTATCAATATAATAGTTAATCATTTTAAATGGATACCTAACCTTAGTTATTTAGGTTAATTTATAATGGTGAGATTTGTGAATTTAATAAATCAGGATTTTGGTCTAAAGTTTTTTTGATTAATCTATTAGAGAGACGGATCTGCTCAATTGATTCAATTGTATAGTTAATGTTAAATTTTAATTTATTATCAAAATAAAGGGGGATTATATTGCTCTTGTAGTCAAGGAGTTAGGGGTTATGCTCGATTGTAATTAAAGTAAATTTAAATTTTGAATTAAGAGATATTTCAAATGTCTAAATAAAAGGTTAATTTAAAGTCGTATGTTAGGAATTGATGGATTGGGAATGCATGTGTTTTCATCATAGGGGAATAATTTTATTAATGATGCTAGTAGGTTAGGAAATTAGGTTTGATTTTAGCTATTGGATTTTAATTAATAGTTGTTTGATATAGTGAAATTATTAATCAATTTTAATCTTGTCAATCGTTAAATGTTTCATGTATGATTGGGAGTAGAATATTTATCTGACTGGACTCGAGCTAGCAGTTAATGTTAACCAGAACTAGACTTGAACAGATTAAGTTGTAATCTAGGTGAATAGTTAAATAAGCATTAGGGAAACCTAGACCAACTTATGTTCATAACCACTAACTACCATCATGATTTTAAACAAGGAATCAGAGTTAGACCAACCTGAGTTGAGTATTCAGATAACCCGTGGAATAAGTGATGCCTAGTTCTGCATCTGTTTGTGGCATGACCCTTATTTAGTCTATGTATATACCTTGTAATTTGAAGGTTAACTCTACCTTGCTATTACCCTTCCAACTCAACAATTGTTAGTTGTGTGTACTTATGTGTTTTAAAAGAAAAAAATTTGTGTGTGTGTTTTTCCCTAGTTTTGGGCATGACATTTTCACTTAGTCTCCTTTGTTGATTTTGCCACTTAAACCTTCCTCGGCAGTTGTGTCAAAAACACGTTTCAAACTCCTTCGTCTGATCATCTTGAATTTTCATAGCCATTTGATCAACATAACAAACCTTATCAATTACCTCAAAATCATAAAATGCCAGCTCATCATTTTAGTTGGCCTTCAGTTTATATTACTCGGTCAATACTGTGACGCGTTGGTGATACCTAGCTTGGTTAACACTAAACTCGGTATACACTGTGATTGCTCGGTGTCCATTGTTATGACTCGATGTATATATAATTCTTCAATTACCGACCGCATAAAATTTTTTTATTCCATATCTTCAATCCATAATAGATGTTTGCAACTATACGCATGTATCAAAATCCATACCTCTCAATCAATGAGGGGGTTAGTAGCACCGATTCACAATGGGGGAAATCGATAGAAATAAGATACTAATAACAAAACTGTGAATCAATAAAATGTACAAGAAAATAAGTGGAAAACAAATGAATGCAAACCCAATTGCTTGAAGCTTCTATTATCTCTCTCTGCTCTTTTTGAAATGAGGCTTGTGATGCCCATTATTGGTGTGGGCAGCGTCTATGACTTGGAAGCGTCAAGAATATGATATTGAATTGCTTTTTGATTGCAAGATGGCTTGATGCTTGAACCAATCTGACAGAGTAATGTTGCATGTGAGCTTGAAATCTAGGATCCTTCAAATGGTTATGAAGGGTTTTTATATAGGAAATGAGAATGATATGAATGGTTGAGATCAATCCCAGAGATAGGAAGATGAATGGTTGAGATCAAAGGGAACTGGAGAAGCCATTACTAAACTCCACCTCTTCAATTGGGAGAGAGGAGATAGAGTTTGGTTAACTGAACAACTAATTGTGAGTTACCTTTTAGAACTGAAGAGGTGGGTAGAGTAACCAATGTGAACTGAAGAGATGGGTGGAGTAACCAATGTGAACTAAAGAGATGGATGGATTAACCCATATGATTTGATTAAGGATTATCTTTGAACATAATTGATTATTTAATTCATTTATATAATTAAAGTTTTCAACATGTGAGATAATTGAATTCTTTTTTATTGAGAATTGCTTTGTTGAATGAAATGAAATTATTTTAATTAAAATTAATTTAATTGGAATAATTTAATTAGTAAGTTTAAATATTTTGATTTAAACTTTAGGAAATGAATTTAATTAATTAATTAATTAACGGTGATTAATCAATTAAGGTTAATTAATTAAATAAAATTAATTATTTAATTAATTTTGGAGATTTGATTAGATGATTTGGGAAATGAATTTAGTAGAAAATAGATGATTAATTAGTGATAAAAACACCATTAATTAATAGATGAAAATTAGTGTTTTTATTGTAAGGTTGAAAGTATGTCTTTTTTGGGGTGTCTACATTTGCCCCTCTTTGATGCAATGTGGCTTTTCGCAGTGTGTCAAAGAATCTCTTTTTTTTTTTTATCCTGCCCCAGCTTGTCCTGGCAATAGAAGGTGTATTTGTACCCCCTCAACAAATTTGAGTGAAAAGTTCTGACATGAGCGTTAATTTGTTGAAACTGTAGATTGGTAATCTGGGTATTTGATTGATCTTGAAAATGCATCATTATGCTCCTAATATTGAGTGTTGAATTTTTTGGGGTCCGGGAAGATATTTCTGAGGTCCTAGAAGAATTAGGGTTTTTTCAAAACCTTATAAATATCTAGGTGAGCCCTTCATTTGTCATTTTTCACTCTAGAGCTCTTGGTGATCATTGGTAAGTTGCTATTAGTTTTCTCTACATTTTTGTGTTGTAATTGAGCTATGACGGGCATTCCTAGGGTTGTACATGTTTCTGATAAGGTCCAGACAATTTGTCATCTAGCTGGTGTAGGATGTCTAGTGAGTGGCCTTGTCCCTTTGTCATTAATGCTTCATTTTTTTTGGAAAAAATTAAGTTTTTTGAATTTTTGCATTTGATGTCATAATACGCAGCGGTTTTGTTGAAATTGCAGTTTTGGTGCCACATTTGATAAGTGTGCCGCAAAGACTTGTTTTTTTACCACATTTTCTGGTTAATGGCTGCAGTTGTTGTTTGATTGCCACAAAGTGCGTAAAAGTACCGCATTTGAAAATTGAATGTCGTAATTAACCTGTCTATATTTTTTAGCATGCATAAAGACTTATCTAATATGTTTCTTCTATCCTGATTCTGATATGCTACTTTCTGTTGTTTTGCAGTATTGGGACTATTCTGCATTGTCAAGAGTCTCAACCTGCATGTTTGGTGTTGCTTTTCCAGCATTCTGAGGTAGAGAGAGGTATACTTAGGGAGTTAGGGCTATACTGGGTGTGTTATATGCTCGAGATCACGCCAAATACGGGTCTAACCTCTACTTTATTAGAGAGGTGGCATTCAGACACATGCACCTTTAGTTTACCAACTAGAGATTGTATAGTCACCTTGGAGGATTGTTATTGCATTCTTCAGATTCCTATTCAGGGTGCCCTTGTAGAGTATGATCGGGACTCTGGTGTCACTGCTCTGTCCGAGCTATCCGGTCTCCCTCAGGACCAATTAGGCATGTCTAATCCTTATGATATTTCATGGTCTAGATTTGGGATGGAATTAGATAGGCTGTCTACTCTATTAAGTAGTCTTATATGTGGGATCTTCTGTCTCGATTGTCGGCAGCATGGCTTCTCTATAAGTTTTGGTGCTTTCCTTCAGTGTATGGTGAGAGACCATACTTTATACGCCTGGGGCCCTTACATGTTGGCCCACATGTTTTATGCAGCTCACCTTGGAGGTAAGTCTCTTGGTTGCAGAGCCACACTCTTACAGATTTGGGTGTGGGAGCATATTGTTGTTTGTAGGCTCGTAGGTGCTCATGATCTTCCTTCGGGGAGGCCATATGTATTCATGTATGACTGTGCTATTGTCCAGTCTCATATGGGACATCTGATGTACTGGAGGTAGCAGCTCAATATGATGTCATATTTTATCTGGAGACCACATAGGGATTGTCCTATTTGGGATGGGGAGGATATACATCTTCCCTTCTATTAGAAGCGGAGGTTCTTGATTGGGCGTGTCAACCAACACATTCATATGATTTATTTCTACAACACCGACAGGGTGTTACGGCAGTTCAGCGAGAGATAGGATGTCCTTGATTCTTATGCTTACTTTCCCAGAGATCAATGCATAGTACTCTTTGGGGTGCAATTATTCCTCTTTATGCTGCGATTACTGAGTTTCAGGGTCTCTTTCCTGTTGCATGGACTTGGCAGTCTGCTACTGTTGATGCTAGTATGTGTTCAGATTCTACCCTTGCCTTATGTATTTGTATTTTTATTTGTCTATTGTAGCTATCTTTTCTTCTTTGTTAGATGTAGTTGTCTTTTGATTTGTCATTTTATGCTTATCATCTATATGATACTAATGTTTGATCTTGTTCTCTTTATAGGCACTACTCCATATTATGATGCCTGGTGGCAATAGTCTCGTCCTAATCCACTGACTGATGTGTCTTGTCCAGTTGCTGATACACTTATGAGGAGGCAGCGTTAGAGGCAAGGTTGAGGGAGAGATGGAGGTAGGGATGGAGGGTGTGATGGTGGAGGGAGGGACAGAGGGAGAGATGGAGGTAGGGTTGGAAACCATGATGGAGGGCGGGGGAGAGACAGAGGTCAGGATGGTGATCAGGGGAGGGATGGTGGTCATGGTGGTGGGGATAATAAGATGATCCTAGTCCTGGTAGTTCTGGAGGTAGGGTTAAGACCAGGGGAGGATGCATCAGTAGTAGGCAGGTTGGATTGAGAGCCATCCTTGAGGAGGAGGAGGGTCCTCAGTTGATTCAGAGAGTGTGTCATTGCACTGGTGCTATGCTTACTGAGAGGGCAGAGGATAGAGTAGCAGTTGAGGATGTTGATGTAGAGATTGCTGATGGTGATGTTGAGGCTTTGGATGTGGAGGGTATAGCTTCTAGCACTTCTACTAGGAGTAGCAGTAATAGAATCCATACTAGAGATAGTGCAGATAGTGAGGACTCATGGGTTGTGTGGGGGAGAGGGGATGAGGGATTGGGGGATAGGGTTGAGGAGGGTGAGATGGATGTTTCCATGGGTGGTATGGATGTTGATCCATCAGATTTTTAGAGGCTCACATAGTAGGTGTTTGATCTTCAGGTGAGATTGGCTTCTGCGGATGCATGGGCTAAAAAAATGGAGAGTAGGGTCATAGGAGCTGAGGCTAGGGCTACTACAGAAGAGAAGAGAGAGACGAGCTTGAGCAAAGGTGAGGTTTTACCTTGAGAGTGTACAATATTTATCTTTGAGGGATGCACACGATCGGTTGCACAGATCGGGTCAGGAGGATGGCAGGGAGATTAAGTATTGGCATCGTCACTATGAGGTGATTGTTCCTACAGCTCAGTGGGTACCTACCTTCACAACCTCACAACGATCGAGCAGAGCTCAGAGATCCTAGAGCAGTGGCATTGGATCTCCTGGTCTACAGTAGGGACCTATACCTGATATGTCACCTCCTTGTGCGCTTGGTGGTGAGGGTGGTGGTAGTTCCTTTTGATTCCATGGACTTTCCATTTTGTATCATGTTGTACCATTTTTGTAGTGATGTTCCATTGATATACTGTGAGGCTTATCAATGATTGTATCTTAACACACTGATATTATTGATATACATGTTGACCACCTTCTTTTGTATAGACTTGAGACTGTTCATTGTACTCATATATTGAGATTTATATGATATGCAGCTAGTGATTTTATATGATGTGCATTGGTTTACTTGCTATATGTATGGTTCTACATGATTTATGCTTTATATGTTGAAATGTTTATGCAATTTGATTCTACTATGTAGACTCTTAGATTTATGATTTAATTTGCCTCTGATACTGACATATGTATGTAGGATGGTGCTTTATGATATGCATGCTTATATGATATGTTTTATGGATGTGTTTTATTATGTCTATAAGGTATGCATGTGCTATATTTTTATTTTGTTTTCTAATGCACATATATGGATGAATGGAATCTATTTGCACAAAATATCTAAGTAATGCATATGTTAGTTAGAAGAAAGTTAGTGAAAATGTTCTTTGGGATTAATTGATTATGATTTGATTAGAAAGGATGGTTCACGATTGATAGATATTAATTGATAGAAAGGATGAGTGACCCAAGTCACTGTCACATTTCCAATTTTTGTCATAATTGCATGTTTTTATGAAAAATTTGAAGAGTATCCAATACACCCAGATACTGCTCACCTGGATACCGCTATGACCTCTTGATAACCAAAAGGGGTAGAGAGATTGAATAGAAAGAGAACTTAGTGCACCCATATATTGACCATCTGGATATCGCTATGTTCCCTAATTTTGAAAAGAAAGAGAGCCAAAAGCACCCAAATATTGAACATCTGGATAATGCTTTACTCCCTGAACATTTTGAAATAGAGAATAAAACCAAGATAGAATTCCAATGAACCCAGATCTCAGACCATCTAGATACCTCTATGAACTCTTGATTTTAAAAAGAAAGACAAGAAAAACCAAGATAGAATTCCAATGTACCTAGATCTCATACCATCTAGATACCGCTATGAACTCTTGATTTTGAAAAGAAAGGCAAAATAACCAAGATATAAATCCAATGCACCTAGATCTCAGACCATCTAGATACTTCTATGATTCTATTGGTAATAAACAAGTAGATAAAAAGGAAGGAATGTCCAATTCTTTCCTAGGGTTAAGCTCAGATTGTGGAACTGCATGGCTGCTAGATAAGTGACAGCACCTACCGCATTTATCCTAAATCATCATGGCCCAAGAATTGAATTGAAACACTTCACAGATAGCAATCAAAAGAAAATAAGTCATGATCCATCATAGCTACTCTCTTCACTTGGTGGATCTTGGAGTAGCGTAAGATCATAACCGTAAAATATAGACTAACATCTGACTGACTGAATGACCTAGTCAACATTTGCTTGTTCCTTGATTCAGCATGATTCTCTTGATTGGGTTGATTCTCTTGATAGGCTTGATTGGCTAATTATGTCTGGTTTCAATAATATATGACTCATATAAGACTGATTTGTCTTGCTTTTGAGCGTATCTATCACTGTGTAAGAGGATTGATTTGATTGATTAATTGATTGAATTTGATTGTTTTGGATGGCTGATCAAGCTGTGTTAGATAGGCCCAATGTTGATTCGCACAGCTCGTGGTTTTGACATTGATTGAATGGCTTGGTCGCTAGTTTTCTTAGTTGATAGATTTGATAAGTGATAAAGTTGTGTCATATGGGCCCAGTGCTGATTCGCAAAGCTCATGATTTTGACATTTGATTGACTTGGGTTGATCACCCTCTTTTCTTTGTTGATAACCGAGTTCGTTTTATTGCTTTAATATTTCTCAAAAAAATTATTGTTTTTTATGGAGATTGATTTTTTTTCAAGACATTTTGATCTTTTTATTATTTTTTGAAGACTTTTTAGATTTTTAGGGATTTTTTTAGGACATTTAGAATTGTCCCCTAGTTTGGTGGATCAGTACTAACCATGGATAAGTGGTGGTGCTTAGAGGGTATTGTTCTTCTGGAAATAGCTTGGGTAGTCAGTCTTGCATGCAAAGTGCTCAAGCTTTGTTCTTGTAGTTCATTGATGGTGAAGCTGGATTTGAACACTTGGCGCCTATTTACCAGGTTTTCACCAAGGTATCTACTCAATAGCACATGTTTCCTAGGTTTTCACTGAGAGAGCGATTATGTTTCTCTTTGCTTTTTTTCTTTTTTTTAAATTTTTTTTATTGTCGCTAAGGCGCCTGTTTGCCAGGTTTTCACCAAGGTAACATTTTGTATTTTTTTATTTTTTTGTTGTCGCCAAGGTGCCTGTTTGCCAGGTTTTCACCAAGGTAACATTTTGTATTTTTTATTTTTTGGGTATTTTCTGGATATGTAGATAGGTGCCTTAACCATTTGAGACCTAGAGCATAGAATCTTTTAAGGTGCATTTTGTTTATGTATCCTTGGAGCTAATCTCCTTCTTGTGTTGCCAATTGGTATGCCCCACTATTGGTAGATGTGACAATGACATATGTTCCTAGCCAGTTAGGCTCAAACTTTCCTGGTTTCACTCTCTCTGCTTGGTTCTTTTGGTTCTCCATTAGGATGAGGTCTCCTATCTCAAAGTTTTGTGGCCTCACCTTCTTGTGGTAATTCCTTCTAAGGAGATTCTAATAGCCTTGTAAGTGGTTGAATGCATTTTGTCTTCTTTCATCTAAGAGTTCCAGTTCACTGAGCCTTGCTACTCTGTAGTCTTCATCTGAAATGAGGTTCTTCAATGATATTCTTAGGGATGGGATTTCCACTTCGAGGGGTAGGACCACCTCTGATCCATATACTAGTGACAAAGGAGTGGCTCTTGTAGGTGTTCTCAAGCTATTTTTGTATGCCCATAATGTAGGACTAAGCTTTAGATGCCAGTCTCACCTTGATTCATTAACTATTTTCTTCAAGATTTTCAATATGGTTTTGTTTTTTTCTTCAGCTTGACCATTCCCCTTTGGGTAATAGAATGAAGAGAAACCTTGTTTGATTTGGAACTGTTCACAAAGATTTTCAATATATTTGTTTTGGAAGGGTGTACTGTGATTTGTCAGGATGGTTTGAGGGGTCCCATACCGATAGATGACATTGTTGAGTATGAACATGGAGATCTGCTTTCCAGTGATATAGGTAAGAGGAATTTTCTTCCACCCATTTAGTGAAGTACTCAGTTGTTACTATGATGTATTTATGTCCATTAGATGAAGATGATGTAATATTTCCCACTAGGTCAAATCCCCACATAGAAAATGGAAATGGTGAAGTGATAGGATTAAGTTCTTGGGCTGGTGCATGGATGAGGTCTCCATGAATCTGACATTTCCTAGACCTTTGTACATACTTATTGGCATATGTTTCTACTATGGGCTAGTAGTATCCCATGTGGATGATCTTTTTAGCTAAGTTGTTGCCACCTCTGTGGGTTCCACAAATTCCTTCATGTACCTCGTACATATATCTCTGGGATTCCATGGAAGTGAGACATCGTAATAGCATTCCCTCTAGACTTCTTTGATATAAATTAGTTGTGAGAATGGTGTACCTAGAGTCTTGGTGAATGAGGGACTTATTTTAGTTCCTAGACAATTTGGGAGGTAAGACACTATCTTGGAGTTAATTGTACACGTCATGGTACCATGGGGTTTCAGGACCAACAAGGACACATATTGATTTTGTGATTGGTGCTTGATGTGATGACATCATGAGTTGTTCTACTCGAAATTGGAATTTGGTTTCATTGCCTGGCATACCGATTAAGGATGCTATGGTAGCCATCATGTTGTAAGGAAACTCAAGTGCGAAAACAGATTCCTACACTAATCTCTAAAGGAAAGTATTGTGCAAATTCTTTTAAATCCTTACAATTTCAGATTCGTTAACTACTTTAACAACGATATTACATCCATATACCATCCATACAGAAGATAGAGAATGACACAATGATTTACCCTGGGGAAAAACTTTCGGTAAAAAACCCCAGCACTCCAAAACCTACACAATGTATTATCTTCAACACAACGGTTACAACACACTTGCGATGCAAGTTCTTTCAGGAGACAATCGACACTCAAAGACAAATCTAGTAGCACCAGATCATACCAACAATACACTCTTTTCTTATATTTTTCTGCAACCCTAAAAAATGCTTATATCATGCACTTTTCTTTTTAGGGAAATTTCCAAAGATATCCATATTAGGGTTTTACCATTCTCTAAGAAAATAGGAACCCTAAAAAAAAATTTGTGGCGATGCCCTAAACCCCACGATTGTGGAAGAGTGTACAGTACTCAACTTTATCAGTTGCCACATGTCATTGCATGTCTTCACCCGTCATTGAATCTTCTAGAAATAGCTCTTACGTGTCATAGGAATCTGTCATAACCATTTCATCCATGATCTCCTTACACACAATGCAAGATGCCGACACATCAAGTGGAGTGACGCATCAACATGCCAACTAGACATGTACACTCACACTTAATTACATTATTTGCAAGAAATACATTTTACAAAACAAATAATAATAATAGGAATTATCCAAGGTTGAGATACCTTATTCCTAACACACGTCTGCAACTTTTTTTTGAGCCCTTGGTACTTCCTTGAATACAATGAAATGGAACTTAGCATGCAACCTGTCCATCTGCTCTTTGTATGGGATTAACTTGTCATCTTTTTTCATATAGTCATTGTTGACTTATCTAATGACTAACTATGAATCTCCATAGACTTTAAGGTTCTTAATTATCCATTGTATTTTCATTTTTACTCCAATGACTAGAGCTTCATATTTGTCTATATTGTTTGTGCATGGGAAGTTGAGTCTGAAATATTTGGGAATCACATCATTGTTTGGAGTGATGAGTACTATTCCTACTCCTACACCATGGTTTGTGTATGATCCATCAAAGTATAGTTTCCATATTTCTATTTATGGTTGTAGTGTCACGATAGACTCATCTGGGAAGTTAGATATGATAGGTTGATGATCCTGAATAGGTGCTTGTGCTAGTTGATCCGCAATCACTTGCCCTTTGATAGCTTTTTTGTCTACATATTCTATGTCAAACTCTCTTAGGATCTGGTGGTACCCTAAATTTTGATAATTTAGAAGTCCCAATCTATTATCAAGAATCATGTTTCTCCATACTAAAAAAAATCAAAGGAAGGAAGCTTTATGACACAAATAAATAGAACTAACTAATCGAAGCCTTCAGAAAATGCTAGAATTTAGACCTACTACAAAGATGATACCGACAGAGGCTAAAGATTGTCGAATTTTAAAATCTAAAACTGACCCAGTTTGGGAAATAAAATTTCCTATCTCCAACAAAAATATTAGCTTTTCACAAGGTGTTTTGGATTTTTGACCAAAGCCAAATCCGAAAGTTAGGTAGTTATTTTTTAGTTAGTTTATTATTTTTTAAAAATAATTTGTAATAAGAGACGTGTATTTTCACCCTAAGGAGGTGTGAAATCCACTCAAACACATATATATACATAATGTAAAATGTAAAGATAAGACAATACAATATAATACAATTTCATTTATTTGGATAGTTTTGGATCAACAACTGTAACATGGACCTGGGTGTACTATTTTTTTTCAAAATCAAGTAAAGATAAGTCCTTTTTCTTTCACATGTGCAATTGTTTCATTGTCATTTTACAATTATTCCCTCGGATAAATCAATAAGAACTTCTTAAAAGTGATAGTTTGATGTATATGCTTCTTGATCCGATTCATAGTCTTTATTATCAATTAGTTTTCTCATTTTGCATAGTTAAATTCTGTTGATTGAGGTCTCAGTCAATTGGTCTATCATTTGAGAAGTAATGTCCTTTTGAATTATCTTTGAACTTGTTTCAAGGTTGCATCTTTATTTCATAACACCTTTGAAGTGATAAGTTTTCTTGTAAAACTGTCTCTGGGGTTGAACATAAGATTGGAATGATATTGACTTTATTGTCCATGGTTGATTAAGGCACTAGTCTTTCTTGCTTATTGGATTATAGTTATCCAGTTCATTGGTTATAGTTTTGTGATATCTTATCTATCTGTTCATTTCAAATTACATACACATTTACTAAACATTCTTTCAATTACTTAAAGTATTTCAGTTTACAGTTCATGATTTATTATTTTTAGTTAGATTTATTTCAAGTGCCTTTCCATACTTGAGAGAGAAGGTTGAAGTGTTTCTTATCTACAATAATAATCCTTGTAACTTGAAGGATAAGTCAAGGCATAGGCCTGCTAGCCTTGGTTCTACAGAGCTAGAATTATAGAGGGTTCAACCTTGCCTTAGTTGAATCTTGTTAGTTGGCCAAATCACTTGAGTTTCCCAGCATTAGATTGGCAAGTTCATAGGAAATCCAATTTGTTGATTTGAGCACCAACAAATTGGCGACTCTACTGCGGAGATGTTCAAAAGAACATTTTTGTATTTCACCTAGAAGCTCTGGTGATATATTTAAGAGTCTACTGGTAGAAAAGAGCTCAGAAGATAGTAAGTATTTTCCTTATGATAAGAAGGTGGTGACTCTATTTAATAAATTATTTTAGTTAGTGACTCTACTAAGGGAAAAGACTCAAAAGGAGATAAAAAGTTGGTGACCCTATATGTCAAAAATTTTTAATTTCTCCACTGAGGGAGATATCTTGGAAGGGATGAGTATTTGTCCTTTAATTAGTAATAGAAGATCTATTACATAATGTTTAAAATTATGATCAAAGGGTTTTCGATTCCCGTTGATACCAGGCCTTTGGATTTTAGAAAGTTTCAATGTAGTTCTAATGAATTGTTTTCAAAACTTTCATAGAGGGTTCCTGAATTTTATCGATATTATGATGAATCAGCTCTTGATCATTTGGAAGCTTTTCATAAATTCCTTGATAATTATGAGGTCCATATAGAAGATGATGCCATGAATCTGTTTGCATGGTCATTAAAAAATAATGCACAAGAAGAATATGAATCATTACCTACGCAATCCATCGCATCATGGTGACAATTTGAGCAGTGGTTTCTTGATACGTTTCATGATGCGAGTGGTGAAGAAGAAAACATGATTTATGAACAAAAAATGTGCTATGAACGGGAAGGAGAGCCAAATTATATTTTGGAGCAAGAATATTACATGTCCCCTTTGAATACATTCTTCAGTTTGGAAAGATATAAAGGTGAACCTGCAGTACATTTTTTCATGAGAATGATAAAGATCTATTGCAAAATACCTTCAGATATCAGGCCTCTGGGAAGGGAATTAATGGATAACCTTAGTGAGTTAGGAATCTACCATGATTCTCAACTAATAGTTTTTCTTGAGCAAATATGTGAAGTATTGAGGGAAGAAAAGAATGATGACATAGAGGAAGAAAATTTGGATCAGATTGAAGAATAATTTGTACGTAGTGAGATTTGCATGGAAACATGTATCAATGACCATGATGATGAGGAAGAGATCTTCTCAGTATAGAATAAATCTCATATTTACTAGATATGGAATATCAAAACATGTTGACAAGAGTGGTCAAATTTTTTTCTCAATCCACCATGATAAGAAAGTTGATGGGATCAGTACATACTCAGGGGGTACTAGATGAAGAAGATGATAAATTTCAGGAATCAAATAACGGAGATGAAATAGAACAGCATACAACATATCAAAATGAATAAGTTTTAGATGAAATCTCTCATGGAGA
>MU225289.1:713783-724593 GCA_018584345.1 Thuja plicata | reverse complement strand
CTCAAAATATGTATGGGGAAGTGTATTCAAAAAGTGAGACATGCATTATTTCATCCTATGAGCAGAAGTTGTATCAAACATGTGAAGATGAGATGGAATCAAACAGACATAATGAGGAGAATGTGTTCAAGATTAGTATTAAAAATTATATGAGTATCCTATCTGGTCAAATTCTTGATAAGAAGGAAGTTCCTGAATGTGAGTTATCTCCAAATCTTTTTTGTGAAAAGAAACAACATCTTGAGTATAGAGAATATTGTGTACGTAAAGGCATCCAAGCAAAAGATCTTAATCTAGTTACTTGTAGGTTTGATCAAATGCATGGGGATCTTCTATTTATCAAGGACTACAGTGCACCTGCTGACTTTGCTAAAGGTAAACAAAAGTCAAACCATGTTAATAAAGCAATGAATGGTATCCATGAGAGTGGTGGCATCATATTCGGGAGATCCAAAGTATTACATGATCAAAATTATGTGTTTGATAGAGGAAAGAAGCAGTGTTCATTTTTTGGGGGGACCTGGGGCCACCCAATTTCACATTTCATTAGATTAAGTGTGGATACTTGGTTTGATTCTCTAGAGATAGATGGAATCTCGCTATGCTCACAGGGAGCATACGTCCTGAGAAAGAGGCACTGGTGGTACCCTAAATTTTGAGAATTTAGAAGACCCAATCCATTATCAAGAAGCATGTTTCTTCATACTAAAAAAAATTAAAGGAAGGAAGCTTTATGACAAAAAAATAGAACTAACTAATCGAAGCCTTCAGAAAATGCTGGAATTTAGACCTGCTAAAAAGATGATACTGACAGAGGCTAAAGATGGTCAAATTTTCAAAATCTAAAAATGACTCAGTTTGGGAAATCAAATTTCCTATCTCCAGTAGAAATATTAGCTTTTCACGAGGTGGATTTTCGACCAAATCCGAATCCGAAAGTTAGGTAGTTATTTTTTAGTTAGTTTATTTTTTTCACAAAATAATTTGTAATAAGGGTTGTGTCTTTCCACCCTAAAGAGGTGTGAAATCCACTCAAACACATATATATACATAATGTAAAATGTAAAGAGAAGACAATACAATATAATACAATTTCACATATTTGGATAGTTTTGGATCAACAATTTTAACATGGACCTAGATGTACTATTTTTTTTCAAAATCAAATAAAGATAAGTCCTTTTTCTTTCACATGTGCAATTGTTTCATTGTCATTTTACAATTATTCCCTCAGATAAATCAATAAGAACATCTTCAAAGTGATAGTTTGATGTATATGCTTCCTAATCTGGTTCATAGTCGTTATTATCAGTTGGTTTTCTCATTTTGCATAGTTAAATTATGTTGATTGAGGTCTCAGTCAATTGGTCTATCATTTGAGAAGTAATATTCTTTTGAATTATCTCTGAACTTGTTTCAAGGTTGCATGTTCATTTCATAACCCCTTTGAAGTCGTAATTTTTCTGGTAAAACTGTCGCTGAGGTTGAACATAAGATTGGAATGATATTGACTCTATTGCCCATGGTTGATTAAGGCATTGTATTTCTTGCTTATTGGGTTATAGTTATTCAGTTCATTGGTTATAGTTTTGTGATATCTTATCTATCTATTCATTTCAAATTACATACACATTTACTAAACATTCTTTCAATTAGTTAAAGTATTTCAGTTTACAGTTCATGATATATTGTTTTCAGTTAGATTTCTTTCAAGTGTCTTTCCATACTTGGGAGAGAAGGTTGAAGTGTTTCTTATCTACAATAAAAAGCCTTGTAACTTGAAGGATAAGTTAAGGTATAGGCCTACTAGCCTTGGTTTTACAGAGCCAGAATTACAGAGGGTTCAACCTTGCCTTGTTTGAATCTTGTTAGTTGGGCAAATCACTTGGGTTTCCCAGCATTGGATTGGCAAGTCCAAAGGAAATCCAATCTATTGATTTGAGCACCAACGGGATCATCACCCACTTTTCTAGTCATCTTAGTAGATACTTCAAGGGATCAATGTGCACTTTCAACTTGGTTTAATGGCTTAACATGTAATGCCTTAGCTCCTAAGAAGCGAAGACTACTGCTAGGCATGATTTTTCAATTGGAAAATAGTTAAGCTCATAGCCTACCAATATTCTAGTGAGATAGTAGATAGGTCTCTCCTTTACTGTTTTATCATGTTGTGCTAAGAGTACGCCTAATTTTGATTCAGTTGACAAGATGTATAGAAGTAGTGGCCTACCTTGGAATGGTGGCACCAATATAGGAGACTTGAGTAGATAGTCTTTGAATATTAAGAATGCTTGTTCGCATTGTTCTATCCATATAAAGGTTATGTCCTTGTGTAGTAGATATTTAAATGGGTTGCACTTGTCTGCTAACTGGGCTATGAAGCGCCTGATAGGTTGGAGCCTACCTTGTAACCTTCTTATTTTCCTTAGGTTAGTTGGTGGTGGCATGTCCAATATTGCTTTGAATTTCTTCAGATCTACCTCTATGCCTTGGTGTGACACAATGAATCCCAAGAGCTTACCAGCTATGACCCCAAATGCACACTTCTTTAGATTCAGTCAAAATTTGTACTCTTGGATTATATCGAATATGGGTCCCAGTACCTATAGATGATCTTTTCTAAGCATTGACTTGGAAAGAATATTGTCGATGTAGTCCTTCATTGTCTTGTGGATGAGATCATGTAAGATGGTTGTCATGGCACTTAGATATGTTTCTCTCACATTTTTTAGACCAAATGGCATGATATTCCAACAATAAATACCCCAATCACATGTGAAATCCATTTTGTGTTGGTCTTCTGGTGCAATCCTTATCTGATTATATCCTAAAAATCCATCCATGAGTGGTAGAATCTGATGTCCTATTGTTAGATCTACTATCATGCCAATGTTAGGCAAAGGAAAGTCGTCCTTGGGAAAAGCTTTGTTAAGATATCTAAAGTCTATGCAAATGTGGATCTGACCACTGTGCTTGGTAACTAGTACAAGATTAGATATCCAGTCTACGTATGGGATTGGTCTTATGAATTTAGTATCTAGGAACTTCTTCAATTCTGATCTGACTAGTAATGCGACATGAGGATGCATTTTTCTTAGTTTCTATTTGACGAGCTTGGCATTAGGTAGCAACGAGAGGTGATGTAACACAAGCTCTAGATCTAAGCCCAAAATTTCTGAGTAGGACCATGCAAATTTTACTTTCCTTTCTTTAAAGAAGCTGATGAACTGTTCCCTTTCCTCTAGGGTGAGTGATTTGGCCAAGTAGATATTCTTCAGGTTTTTGTCATCACCCAAGTTGACTTCTTTTGTCTCTTCCACTAGCAATGCTAAATTTTCCTCTATAAAGGGGAGGAGGTCCTTCTTTCCATCTTCTAGTGCCTTAGTGATTTTTTCACTAGAAGATACATCCTTTTTGGTATTTTTATCATTTTTTGTGTCAGTTAGCACTTTTAGTTTTCACTTACTGACTTTTTTTTTGCTTTGTTTTTTATGACTAGAAAGAGGAGCTTCCTCCCTGAAATATGTTGATCTGTCGAGGTCGATGGAGAAACCTGCTTTATGGTATCCTTATGAAATTCCCTCTCTAAGTCCCATGAAATCTATGATAGACTCATCATTCTCAAAGATATCTATATCAGGTCATCCTTGTTGATCCCACTCTATCAGTTATGGGTGTACAAGACATAGGTCATCATGGTGGGTGGACTCTGTTTGGTTGAATGGGACAATAGAGATAGTTTTAACAAACCTGGATTGTGATGTGGACACACCATCTAAGGAATTGATATCGATGTGTTTATCAATACAAGGCTAGTCATTTATGGTTGATTGGTCGAATAGATCGTCAAGGTGTATAGTGGTGGCTGACCGAGGAGAGTAGTCTGGTATGGATGGCTCAGAATCGTGGATGGATCTCCACTCATAATCATGGGAATCAGTCACACTAGAATTCTCTTTGGATGTCTCACTTCCCTCATTATCTTGGATTGCTTGGTCAAGGGTTAATTGGGAATAGGAAGTTCCCACTTCAGCTGGCAACAAATGTTGAAGTATGTTGTTGATAAAGACATGTTCTGGGTTTTTCCCCTAGTGCAACTCTGCTATTTGTTCTTGATCAATGGGTATGTCTCGGGTGGTAGGACTAGTCCTTAGTTACCCATAGCCTAACCCTCTCTTATTTCTCTGGGTTTGCAGGAGAGACAG
This sequence comes from Thuja plicata, assembly GCA_018584345.1. Classification (NCBI taxonomy): domain Eukaryota; kingdom Viridiplantae; phylum Streptophyta; class Pinopsida; order Cupressales; family Cupressaceae; genus Thuja; species Thuja plicata. The sequence goes on along the minus strand of MU225289.1, from coordinate 720,388 downwards.
TTCCATTAAACCTTGTCATCTTGCTCCTAGACCAATTGTACCATCATACCCAAACCTTTGGAGCATTGTATAGCGAGCTTCATATGTTGACATGGGTAAACTTTTTTTAAGTGTGTCTTACCAATCTTGGTACAATCATGTATTGATATCTATATCAAATGGGATTTCTTCTAGAATGTCTCCCCATCTGACACAGGTTGTGGTGGGACACCTGAATATAACATGTTCTAGGGTTTCTGTTGTAATTTTTGGTTGCAACATGCCATATGATATTGGGCTCTAAGGCATGTTGGTTATATATAAAGCTTCCTCATAACTATATTCATCACATCCTTTGTCACTAATAGATATTTTCCTTACTCTTCTAGTGACATCCTTGGGAATTGAATTCGAAGTGGAAGGGATACTTGCCTCTTGGTTTGATGGAACCTGGTTGTCAGTACTGCCTTGTATAGCATTACAATATTGGAAAGGGTTTGGCTCCCCTTTAATAATGATTTCTGCCCCCTAGTGAGTAAACTTGATTCACTAATGATATGTGGAGGGTATAGCTTGCATCTCATGGATCCATGGTCTCTGCAGTAACATGTTGTATCCCAATTCTAGATCTAGGATCTGAAAGGGAGTGTTCTTGACAACGGGGCTTATCCCGATGGGTAGTATGATAATACCTTTGGATGACCTCTCTTCTTCATCATAGGACCTGATGTTGATCCTTCTTGTGACATCAATAATAGATTCAGAGTATCTTAAGTGCTTGATTACCTTTAAAGTAAAAATGCTTAATCTATCCCCACCATCAATGAGGACTCTATAGATTGTGCTTTTTGGACTTGGATAAGCAAGTGCAAGGGATCATTATGCAAGGGTTTGTGCAGAAGCACATCATGGTCTGTGAAATTTGCATGTTTGTTGGCTTCTATATGGTTTACCATTGTTTGGAAGCTCTCAAGGGTTATGTCCCTTGGGAAAGTTGCTTTTTGAAGTGTTTAGTCTAGCGCTTGTTTGTGTTGTAGGGATATGCGCAAAAGTTCAAACATTGACATTTGGGCAGGCATTCATTTTAACTGATCCACTAGGCTTGTCTGTGGATTTGAGCTTGTAGGAAAGCTGACTGGTGTAGCAGATGAGGAAGGCATTCCTTGAAAGACAACTTTTGTACGGCGTGTGGTTACAACACATTTAGCACCTTGGTCTCTGATATTAATGGTAGCCACATGGCTATTTAAAGGGTTTATGCAGTTGATAGTATTATCACTGTTGGCATATGTATAGTTCAACTTTTTTGACTGTCCACCAGACCTAGAGTATTTCCATTTATTGCGATCATGGAATGTGTCATTGAATATTGTATGATCAGTGGTGCCTTTTGTTTGGGTTTTGGTTACGTCGATGACCCATGTGTCAATGAGATCTTGGATGGTATTTTTCAATCGATAACAGTTGGGTGTCTTGTGTCCCTTTACCCGACAAAATTTGCAGAAATTATTTTCATTGTACCACTTTGGTTTGATTGCACCATGTTCATATTTTCTTATTTCAGGAAAAGTAATATTTTTAGATTATCATCTTTCTCAAGGATTATTCTATTGACTCTCCTAATGGTGTGTAAAATCTCATTTGGAAATGGATACCATAGTGGGCATTGTGTTTGTGGTTGATTTTTTGACACAGCGACTACTTTGATAGGGGGAGGTTGGTTCTGAGTGTGTGTTTGTTGAGTTGGCACCATGGGTTGTTGGTTAGCCACAGGCGCTCCTTGCAGTGACACTTTAGGTTGGGCTTAGTTGACCATTTTCACATCAATGACACCATGAGTGGTGACATTTTTGTTTTAATTCGACCATTTTTATGTATCCATTGTAGATTTTTTGTGGTGGTTTGAGTAGGATATGCAAGGATACCTTGTTTGACTAAGTTCTTCTCATAGAGAACTCCTCATTCGATGAGTTGATTAAATTTTGGAGCTAACTATAATTTTGTAGTGAATGACACATTCGGAATCAAATTGTCAATGAACATGACTATGAGGTCCTATTTGGGTACATCATACATGATTCTATTTGCAGTATTCCTCCATCTCTGTAATAAGTTTACAAAGGACTCTCCATATTTTTTCTTGATGTCACAAAGGTCCTTGATGCTGACCTTGCTCTCAATGTTGTGATGGAAGTGAGCGATGAACTTTATGTCCAATTCACCCCAAGATAAAATGCCATGAGCTAAGTGAGAGAACCATTTCATTTCTGGTACAACTAAGCTTTGTGGGAATAGTCGCATTAATTATGTCTCATCGTGTGTGACCTCAATACAACTAGCAAATAATTCTCAGATATGCTCAACAAGGTTGGTACTGCCCCTATATTTGTCAAATTTTGGTACTGAGAAGTGAGTATGGAAATGGAGACATGTGAACAGAGTGATCAAAGGGGCAAGGGTATAAATCCTCTATGGTGTAAGATTTTCTTTTCCCTTCATTTTTCATATCCATCATTTGGGTTTGAAGTTTCTGCACTTGTTGGATCAGCATGTTTGTTTGAGATTGAGGATGTTGTGTGACATTGTACCTCTATATTGTAGTAGGTATGAGGTTGTGCCTTTGTTTCCCTTTAGTAGGAACATAGGACCTCATCCTTGGGACTTGATATTGATTTCTCAACACATGATTCTGATATTGGGGCATGTGATTAGCCCAAGATTGATTCTGTTGTGTTTGTTGTTGGGATTGATGTTGTTGTTGATGCTGAAGCTGGGATTGCTACTGTTGGGGTTGAGGTTGTTGTTGTTATCCCTGTATGATAAAAATCCTAACCTTGGGTGGGCATTGACTGAAATTCAGACCCGCAGAGATAGATCCCTGTGGGAGCGATGTATTGATCCCAAGACTAGCAGGGACTGAGGCATAGTAGTGACCATGGGTGAACTTTGTTGGGATCCTTTCATGCTTTGTGTGGAAGAAGTGATTGCTTGGTTTACAGAGCTAGTTTGATTAGACACAGTCTGTGTTGATTTCATTGTTGTCAAGGATGGGAATATCTAAGATATCACAGGTTTTTTTTGAGAGGGCCAAGTATTGTTTTGACTTGAGAGAGGGTTTTCAGGCCATATGGTTGACACATTGAATTCAATGGGGAGTTCAAATCCCTTCTTTATCAACATGGCTAAGAAATGTTTAGGATTCCTCTCTACAACAGCATCAACAACTTGCATAGAATAGGCATCTTTCTCTATGTCTTCGAGATCCTCCTCTGTGACATTTTGGAAAAATTCTAACCCATGGGGATTCTCAATAAAAATAGTAGGATTTGTATTTCTGAAAGGGTCATCCTCTCACTCTTTTCCCCAAGGGGGAAACTCGTTGATGTAAGACTCATCGGGTTGAGCTTTAGCCTTCGACCTTGTGTAAGGCCCTCCATAAGGTGTTTGAGACATAGTGTTCTCCAGATTTTGTGACTAAAACAAGTGATATAAAGAAAATAGAAAATGATAACCTTTCTAGGAGAGTCCAAGTTATGCTTGGACAAGGGTAATTCTAAGCACAAATGTTGATTTATCTTGATCTCAAATTTTTGATGATGTAAGAATAAGATTGTCGTCTATTACCTGGGACAAATTCACTGATAGAGATATGTGATGATTTTGAGATACCGGGATCAAGATATTTTGAGTATGAACTTTGAAACTAACAATGTTTGGACGATAATCATGCTTTCAAAGAATGGATGATATTTAAAGTTTAGAGATTCACACAATGTTCTTCGCATTTTTCTGGGATAGACACTGATTTTTTACATGGAATGAAGAGTATTTTCAAGGTTTTTAGGTCAATACAAGTGTTTAAAAGTCTCTATTAAAGTATGGAAAAACTCCACCGATTGCAGTAAAGTGATTGGTTGATTGTGGTAATCTATCACTGATTCTGGTAATAAATAGTTCAAGTGCAGAAATAAATAGGATGATTGTGGAAAAATTCCATCAATTATGGCAAAATACAGGCAATTGCGATAAAGGAGAGACAGTCTCAAAAAAAAAGGCTTCACTGTCTGAAATTTTTGATTTTCTAGAACAAGGCTTTGGATTTGTAGAACAATTTGATGTTGACAACCCTATACTTTAACATGTTTGACTCATTTTGACAGTTTTGATGTTTGTTTTGTATTTTTTTGGAGACTAACTCAAAGAACAAGCAAAATGGACACTGTGTTTTGTAATCTAGCATAGGTTTTGACACAAGGACAAACAGATTAATCTAAGGTGATTTTGGGTGTCAAATACAATATTATAGGCCCAATGCTTGAATGTTCATTAGCTCACACATCAATTGTCACACTACTAGGACACGAAGGTCCACGACGTAGGAACCTATGTTTTTTTCATTGCCAGGTATTGCTATCGTGATAGTGAAGATCTCTTTCACTACACAAATACCTTGGAACACATATGTTGGGAATATTGGGGGGCAATTCTTCAACCCCTTACACTATAATAAGGTATATGTTTAGAGGTGAATCGAGTTGGCCTCTATTTTAACAAGGTTGTAGTAAGGGTCTGTGGCGTCTATCTAATAAATTTGTACATGTGTGACTCACTTAAGAGCATAATTGACTACGTTGACTCCTTAGGTATATTTACCTGATCCAGACTATCATCAACACACCTTGCTAGAGCTTGGCTAGATATAAAATGGAACTTTGGTTCACGTTTTGTTTATATACTGATCGAAAGGATTACTAGTTTAAGGTCGTTCTCTGAGGAAGAAGCGCATTCCCCAGACAGGCCTTTATAAAAATATAAAGGTGTTTAATTTATCAAATTGTGCAAGCGCACCAAAGACTCAAGACACAAGTTTAATCGCTTAAACCCCAAAGTTGAAATGTTAACTAAGCTACACCACCATACAAGCACAAGTGTTCAATTTTAAGCCCAAAAGTAGGTGTAGATTGCTTGTTTAGTTTTATTGCACCAGTCTTGAAATGTTTTTTTTCTTTGTTCAATTCTTATTCTCCACGTCAATTTTAAGCACCAATATGTGAATGTGAGGTTCAAGATGTTTGGCATACAATGTTCATTTTAAAGCACCAAAATGACAAATGAGTGATTTTTAAGTTGCTTTGTTAAATTTGTTTCCATGCCACAAGCTGAAATGACAAATTAGTACCAAAAAAGTGTTTAATCTAGAATTGAAGAATAACCTGAAACCCCTGAATGATTAAGACCACCAAGACTAATTATGACTTTGTACTTAGCTACGAAACATTTGATTGAATCAAGATATTTGGTGTGTGCTTCATTTTGACCTTCTGCTGTGATGGCTAAGATATCTCTTTGTTGCATTTGATAGTTTGTGGTCCTTCTTATGGCTTCTCTTAGTGATCTAGCACCCAAGATGTGTCTAGTTACCTTTTTGGTCATTCGTCATTAATCAATCTAGAAAAAAATCAATTTTGACAGAAAAACAATGATGCTTAATTTTCTTTGCAATTTTTCTAGTGATTGCAGTAATCTATTGTCAATTGTGGCAGATTGTTGTCAATTATGGAAATATGTTGTTAGTTGCGGTAAAGAAATTTATATTGTGGCAAAGTGCAGTTGTTTGCGGTATGGATCATTTGTTTGCGGCAGACTCTGTGTGATTGTGGAAGGATGCTATCGATTACGACACCGATCGGGCAATTGTGGCGCAGAGCAAGAAAATAGAACCTTGAATAATGATAGAATTTTTTGTGAAACCCTGTAATACCTACCCCCTTTGTATGTCTGTCTGTGTTAGTTTCTGATATATTTTAGACCATAGTATGTATGTGTTGGCTTTTCAGGTGATTTTAAGGATAATCATGCTTTACTTTTTATTATGCTATTGATCCATGATTAGTTGTATTATATAACCTATTTGCATATGATGTATGATTATTTCATAATGGTTATGATTATGTTAGGACGTCATTTTGATTATGGTTTTCTGACAATATTGACCCGATATTTATATGCACATGGATCATTTGTAAGCTTCACATTTCTGTCTGTTGGGTTTGGTATGGTATGGGACAGAGTTGTAGTTACTTGCTTCGGTGAGATCCATGCGATAAACTAGTCTCAACCATTGTTTTCTATATTGCATGGATATATGCTCGTCGTTGTGATGACAGGTTTGCAGGTATCGGGCTACATCTTCCCTGAATTGGTAGGAGTGAGCGTGCCCTATCGCATTAATTTGATTGGTAAGAGAGGGGAGATAATATTCAGGTCCAAATCCATACCCTAAACCTCTACTTTGTCCTAGAACTGGGCAAGAGTCTAATTGTCTACCCTAGTGTTTGAATCCGTCAAGTGACATGGATTTGTGAGCCTCTTTGTGTGTGTGTTGGGTTTCTATTTCAATTGTTTATCTGTTTGGATGGGTTTCAGGTCATTTAATGATGCTTTTAGCTTGAATTATTTAATGAATATTTATGGAAAATATTAATGTTAATTATTGCATCTTTAATAAGGTTAAAACATTGATATATGAAATATATGGCTATTTAATAATTAAATATTAATTAAATGCCTATATTTAATTATTAAGTCTTGATTTGAATAATTGAGATTTAATAAATATTAAATTC
>MU225289.1:684925-701261 GCA_018584345.1 Thuja plicata | reverse complement strand
TAATCATAGGGATTTTTAGCTAATAAACCTTGATAATTTAGGAATTAAATATAATGTCAGATTTATGCAAATTTAGGTTTTCTACATTTGAGACTAAGTCAATTAAAGTCAATTAGGAAGAGAATTTGGCTACTATAATAGGACTTTGATAGATGAGAAAATTGAAGGAACGCACCAAAATTAATTAGGATTATAAGGTGCCAATTTTGGGGTGTTACATTTTGCCCCTCTTTGAATTGATGTGCAAGCAGTGCATTGATTCAAAGAATAGTCTGATGTGAAGATGAAGATTTCGGAAGTCTAGGTTAGATTTCTAAGACACCGATCAAATTGAGAAGTAGAATCATCCGAGAGAAGATCAGAATCGGAGTTAGATTGCCCTAATGTCTGCTGATAGCTGATGAAGATCTAGGACTATCTCCAGAATCAGGGTTAGATTGCCCCAATTCAAAGGTTAGCCTTTCGAGATCCAGGTTAGGTTGCCTAGATAATGGTCTAAAGAGATTTGAGAGCCATCTCCAGAATGAAGCATAACTTTTAGGAATTAGGGTTAGATTGCCCCAATACCTAATGAGATTTCAAGAATCATCTCTAGAATAAAGCTTGATCCTTGAGGATTCGAGTTAGATTTCTCAAATACCTAGAAAGATAGGTGGCAAGATGACAAGATGCGAGACATCAAGATGCCCCTAGAGATTCAAGATCATGGAATATCCAATTTTGACCATAAGGTATGAAAACTAAATATGCCCCAAGTGATGAGATGCCCCTAGAAATGGGGAATTTTGATTCAGATCAGACTGATTCAAGAATAATGTGAAAGATTCAATGATGCAATCATCTTACCCCCTCGGGAGCAAAATTGAAAGATGACACATCATAATGATGAGAGCGAGAAAATCGTAGATAGAAATAAGATCGAAGATCTAGAGAAACCTAGAGATAGATCAAGAGAAGACATAATCAATTTAGAGCGATCAAAAATTCTTGTTGACTAGGTTTGACCATAGTTGACCAGAATTGACTCAAGTTGACTTTGATGAAAAGATTACAGAAGCCCATAAAATGATAACATAAGATGATCCTAACAAGCAAACAACGTCAAGAAATTGACTGCACAAGCGTCCAATCGCGTCGGTCCCAAAATTTTAAAACACGATTTTGAACTGCTTAGGAGTGTCTAATTTTGATTTCGATCACAAAAATGGATTCAAAATAGTCCATTTAGCCAAGGGTGCAATTTTCACGGGAAATGGAGCACTTTTAAAAATTAGTTCAAAGGCTATATAAGGCCCGAAGGGGTCATTTTCAAATCATTATTCACCTTTGACTTTAGCGATGGCGAGAGCTCCAGCTGATATTGATAGCATTCCCATGCACACACACCGATTTGAGCACTCCCGACGACCCAACTGGCCACCAGAGTATGACGCACCTGTAAGTAATCACAACATTATCCCGCATTTCAAATTTTTATTGAATTTTATAGAATTTTAGCATGTTTTTAAGCTTTTTAGGGTATGTCGTGTCCAATCTCGCGCGAGGGAACAGTTTCCTCGCGCCGGCCTTGATCGCCTTTCCTGTGAGGAATCAGATTCCTTGCATAGGTCAGGGATTCCTCGCGCGGGTCCCTCCCTTATGCTCATGTGAAGTGCATGCTTACACAACGCGAGATTTTAGTAATCTCGCGCGGGAAGACATCCTGTCTTGCGCGAGTCAAAAAGCTCGCGCAGAAAAAGAGTTTCCTCGCATGGAAAACTTGCTTAATTCAAAAAGTTATCATTTTTTATGTCGCAAAGTCAGCTAGTTGCAATACCTTAAAAATGTGTTTAGGATAGGTCCATAGCTGTATTTTTTGTCTTTTGTTTTGAAAAATCATCATGTTGAGGTACTGATCCAATTTCATCACTTGCTTTGCAGGTTGACTTTCCTAATATCAGGTTCCGATCACATCATCCTGTCATGGGTGAGTTACTGTAGAGGTTATCAGACGCTGATGGTGCTCATATTGATGGGCTTGAATTATCATACCTTCGTGATGCACCCGATATTCAGGTCAATCATGGTTTACTGGGTGCACTGGTCGAGCGTTTCCATTCGGAGATGAACACATTTCATTTGCCACAAGGGGAGATGACAGTCACTCCCGAGGATATTTACAAGATTTTGAGAGTACCTTTTCATGGAACTCATGTGGAGTATGACACTCATCCGAGATTAGGTACACTAGCTTTGAGAGCAGTCTTTCAGGACGATCTAGTGATGGGTCAAGCCATCTTGTGGGAGGATTTGATTTGCAGCTATGGTGTAGATCACCCACTGGTAGTTGTGTTGGAACTTTTCTTGAGTTTCCACTTGGTTCCTGATCGAGGTCAGCACGGATTGGAGTGAGGCTGGGGAGGTATGTTGCAAAGGATGTTGGCCACACCTGTAGTTACTTTCGGATGGGGTGAGTGTATGCTTGCTCAAATGTTTCATGAGATGCACGAGATTCTGTATCGAGGTGCACAAGCCATGGCGGTTGGAGTCATCATTCTTCAGATCTGGTCCTAGGAGCACCTTCCCATATGCAGGCGGATATTCCATGACACACGACAGCCTCTAGAGCCATATATATATAGATACGCAGGTCTTATGACCCAGCCTACGTTGGGTAAGACAGAGCAGTGGCGGTCACAGATAGATGACATGGTATCAGTCATATGGCGGCCTTGGATAGCCATAGAGGTGTGGGATGATGCACGACATGAGTTGTCTTATATTTTTTATTCACGTCCTTTGATCGGGTGTACCATTAGTATCATTGAGTGCTACTTGCTCACGCGAGTATTGCGCCAATTCGAGAGACCACAGGATGTCTCTCAAGATTTTTGTACTTATGCCTAATTTTGTTGATGAGACGAAGAAGGGTTGGCAAATACAACTCGACAGGGGCTGGAGTATGATCGATGCTCAAGTACCACCAGCTAGGTGGGATTATATGGTCAGGGTGATGAATGTAGGTATGAAACCTGCATACAAAGACCACATGTTAGTACATCCATTCCTGAGATATGTAGCTCTTGTTGGTATGATTCCTCATGTACAGTAGCAAGCACAGCAGCCACCCTTGCAATAGCAAGCACAGCAGCCACCCTTGCAATAGCAAGCACAGCAGCCACCCTTGTAGCAACAGGAGAGGGTAGTATGACCGAGGACCTCCCAGAGTAATATCCCTATTAGACCCATGGGGTCAGATGCAGGTGTCGGGCCCAGTGGCGGTCAGGATAGAGCCACTGAGTAGGGAGAGAACACCATCATGGCTGATGTTGTTCCGACTGATCCACTGGCAGGCAGACAGGTAGCGCAGTTGTAGGAGGCTCTTCAGAGAGTCAGAGAGAGAGCTAGACAGTCATAGAGGGAGTGAGATGACTTCCATACATTGGTGATCGTTCAGGAGACTCAGATAGCTGAGCGAGACCGAGACATCTGGGAGTTACGGGAGGCACTGGCGAGATAACATATAGAGATGAGGTATGAGGCTACTCATGCATCTTATTACTACATTGCTTACACTATTGCAGTACCTGAGGTAATGGATCAGATTCAGCCATTTTCAGAGTATGTTGGGGCACGGGCCGCTCCACCGGGACCACCTCCACCAAGACCACCTCCTCAACAGCAGGGTATGCCACCCCCTCCACCTCCACCAGGTGGTTAGATGAGACACATATTGTACCACCATTTTGATATATTGTGCTCGAGTAGCACCCTTGTACATCTGACCGATCAATATATATATATGAGCTTGATTTGGCATCATTGTACTTGTTTATATATTACTTTAGATGTGTATGTCTTATGAGATGTTTCTTATATGATTTTAGATGTATGGATTAGAAATGTCTTCCATGGATGAATATGCAAAAATTTTATGCACATGTTTTATTGATGTATGAATCAATGTAGTGTAATGATAGATGTTAGATGGATAAACGCTATGTATGATTTGATTTATGCTTATAATGGATGCACATGTTTATGGATATATAAATGAAAATAAATATATGGAAATGTACTTTTTGGAAATGAATGTAATGCAATGAATGCAATGGTACTAATCATCTCATGTAGGATATTGCAATATACAGCAGGTACTAACCAAAAGAATATGAACGAAGATTGAGAGCGAGGACCAGACACTTGTGCAGTCGAGAGGAAGCCAAGATAAAAGATGAGGACCTTTGAAGAATGAGAAGATAATGAAGAGAGCACCAAAACTGTCACGATGCAAGCCTAAGCTAAATGCAACCCTAGGAATTGGTTGTTGGACTCGTCGTATAATCATCATCGAGTACTTTTGGATCATCGGAGTCAATACAATCCTTACTGGTGCCGCTGCGACCATAAGAATATGAATATGACTTTCATCAGATAAAATGTAGGAAACGAATATAAGCACCGAGGCACAAAAAGCCAAGGTGACTTGAACATTGTTTCCAGTTTGATATAGTAAGAGCTTGCAAGTAAACAAATAGAGAAATAACAGTCAAGGAGATAGTTCCAACCTCCCCTTGGCATACAAATAAACAAGATCGAGGGATGTGAGGCTTTTCCACCTTAATGTAGAAGCTCTTATCACATACACCCTATTTATTTGACATTGCCGGATCATCGAAAGCACACCAACAAGTAGTAGACAAAGAAAATATTAGTGAAATTCATGAGAACAGACAACATACAAAGAAAGAGTCAACCATAGCTCAGCATGTTTCAAGGCTTACGAATGTGTCTATGTTTGGGATGTTGAAAAACACTGTTGTGCTTGTGAGTGCATTGTGTTTGATTACTATCGAGAGATGTTTACGTGCAAGATATCCAATGTGTGTTGAAAAAAAACACAAATGTGTCCAAAGAGAGTGTTGAAAAACACTATTTTATTAAGGCATTGAGAAACACTAGTTCATGCCAGTAGAGAGTTTTCCTTTGACAAGATTACTGACTCAAGTGTAAACCGAAGAGCGATCGAAGTGGGGAACCATGCCCCCAAGTAACGAACGGATCAAAGTCAAACATGCAAATAGCAATTCGATGTGAGAAATATCGGTAATAGAAAAAGTAGGCATACTCAGTGAGAACCATTGGTGACTGTCGTAAGAGAGATTCTCAAGCATAATGATCGATGACAAGATCTAGGCATCAGCAGGCAGACGCATTGAGAACCACTCATGACTGATGCAAAAAAGAGAAAGACTCCAAAAGATAGGACAATGCCCCCTAGACCAGGAAGATTCCCCCAAGTGTGACCAGTTTCAATCCATGTGAAGTCGAGAAAAATCTCAAAGATGACTAAGAGCAGAAGCATGAGCACACTAAAGTAGGAAAGCAAACTAAAGCGGGAAAGCAAACTGAAGCAGGAAAGCAGAATAGCACATGCAAGAAAGCCAAGAGATGTTGTGACAGATAGAGCATTGCAGAACAAGAGGTGCCTATTTACCAGGTTTTCACCATCTTGGTAGAAATTCTATTTTTGCTACCATGACGCCTGTTTACCAGGTTTTCATCAATGGCACATTTTTCTCTTTTTTTGTATTTTTCATTTTTTCAATTTTTTTGTACTTTTCTTTTTTTTTTTTTTTTGGATTTTTTGACTTTTTCATTTTTTTTGGTATTATCAAGGTGCCTGTTTACCAACTTTTCACTAGGATAATAGATACATCAAAGCACCTGTTTGCCAGGTTTTCACTAAGATGATCATTTTTTCAGGACATTTTGCAATTTTTAGAATTTTCTTAGAATAAAATATGTACATGAGCATGCAAAAGATATCTCAACTGTAGAATTTCTTCAGATGAAGAGCGTTGATAGGATCCTTGAGTTGTTCACCTTCTGTGGTGGAGAGCTGATAGGTGCTAGACCCAAATACTGCACTAATAATATAAGGACCAAGCCAGTTTGGCTCAAATTTTCCTTTCTAAATCCACTATTGTTGATTCTTAGGGTTCTCTCTCAGGGTGAGATCACCCATTTGGAAGTCTCTTGGTCTAACCTTCTTGTTATATCTCTTAGATATCCTCTTTTGATATGCTCTAAGATGATCAAACACCACCTTCTGACATTCATCCAGCAGTTCCAGCTCTTGTAGCCGAGATATTCTAATATCGTCATCAGTAATGAGGCCCTTTAGAGAGACTCGCAAGGTAGGAATCTCAACCTCAATAGGCAGCACTGCATCTATGCCATAGACTAAAGAAAATGGTGTGGCCCCTATTGGTATTCATATACTGGTGCGATAGGCCCATAAAGCCAAATTAATTTGGATATGTCAGTCTCATCTAGATTTATGTACTGTACGGTGTAGAATCTTGAGAATTGTCTTGTTGGAAGCTTCAGCCTATCCATTACCCTAAGGATAATAAATAGATGACCAGTGTTGAATAATCTTGAACTTAGTGCACAAATTTGTCAAATCTTTGTTCTTGAATTGTCCCCCATTGTCAGTGATTATAGAGGAGGGTACACCATACCTATAGATGATGTAGTTTAGTATAAACATTGCAACAGACTTGCCATCAGCTACACTTAGAGGTACTGCCTCAACCCATTTGGTAAAGTAGTCAGTGGTAGTAATGATGTATTTATGTCCTCTTGAAGAAGACAGATATATCTAACCCACTAAGTCGAAAGCCCATTGTTGAAATGGCCAAAAAGTAATGAATGGAATAAGCTCCTTGGCTGGAGCATGAATCACATTACCATGTAGTTGACATTGTTTGCAAGACCTAGCAAACTGTGTAGCTTCCTTCTCCATATCAGGCCAATAGTAACCAGCTCTAATAAGTTTACGAGCCAGTGTTAGACCATTTGAGTGAGAACCACAAATGCCTTCATGTACTTCTTCTAACGCGTGTTTGGACTCATCAGGTTCTAGACACCTAAGCAGGGTACCGTCTAGACCTCATCTATACAAGTCGTTAGTTACGATGACATACCGTGAAGCACTGGGGATTAGGTGACATTTTTCATTTTGATTAAATGAGTCAGGAATAATTTGGTCATGAAGATAAGAGAAGGTATGATGGTAGCGGGATGAATCATGTCCAATGACTGAACAGATCATCCAAGAGTCAGGTGAGTCATAGGCAGGGTAGCATAACGTCTCCACTAGGGATTCATGTCTAAAATCATTTTATGGCATTTGTAACATTGAAGCCAGAGTATCCATAGCATCAGCTACTTTATTATTCACCCTGGGAATTTTCTAGAAAGTAACATGTGCAAAATATTTCTTAAGGCCGTCAACCATCTTTTTATAGGGCACTAGCTTTTCATCTTTTGTCTGATACATGTCGTTCACTTGATTGATAACCAGTTGTGAGTCTCCAAATAATTTTAACTCATCAACTCACCATTCAATAGTGATCTTTAGTCCATTGATCAAAGCTTCATACTCAGCAATTTTATTTGTACAAGGAAACATCATTTTGTATGCCTTTGGTAAGGAATACCGCTGAGGTGTAATAAAAAAAATTCCAGCACCGGACCCCTATTGGGTGAAGGATCCATCAAAGAACATTGTCCATGTCTGATGTGTAAGAAGAATGATGGACTCATCTGGGAATTCAATCCTTAATGGTTGATGATCTATGATAGGTTCTTAGCCAACTGATCTGCAATTGCTTGCCCTTTGATAGCTTTTCTCTCAACATATTCAATATCAAACTCACTAAGGAGCATGACCCATTTAGCTAGTCTACCTATGAGGGTAGCTTTACTGAGTAAGTATTTTAATGGATCAATCTTTGGGACTAGCCTTGTAGTGTGAGCCATCATGTAGTGTCGTAACTTTTGGGAAGCAAACACCACTGCTAAGCAAGCTTTCTCAATTACAAAATAATTCATTTCATAAGAGACCAATGTTCTGCTGATATAATAAATGGCTCTTTCTTTATTATTTTGATCTTCTTGGGCCAATAGAGCACCCAGAGATGTTTCCATGGATGAGATGTATAATATCAATGATTTCCCCTAAATAGGAGGCATTAGCACATGTGGATTGGTGAGATATTGTTTGATCTATTGAAAGACTTGTTCACATTCCTTGTTCCATTCATAAGTCACACCTTTATGTAGAGTTTTAGTAAATGGTTGTGACTTATCAGCTAGCTGTGAGATAAAATGCCTGATAGATTGGAGCCGACCTTGGATACCTCTTATTTGTCTGATATTATGAGGTGCAGGCATTTCCATGATGGCTTGCACTTTTGCAGGATCCACCTTGATTCGCTTTGCAGAGATGATATAGCCCATTAATTTTCCTGAAGTAACCCCAAATGCACATTTCTTAGGGTTAAGACGTAGCCTAAATTTTTCCATACGATCTAGTATAGGACCTAGATCAGTGAGATGTGTCTTTCTATCCATACTTTTAGCAAGTGTGTCATCCATGTAGTCCTCCATTGTCCTATGCATCATGTCATGAAATATGGTAGTGACATCTCTTTGATAAGTAGCTCCAGCATTTTTTAGACCAAAAGGCATAACATTCTAGCAGAATGTACCCCATGCACAAGTAAAAGAAATTTTCTCTTGGTCCTCTAGTGCAATTTTGATTTGATTATAGCCAGAAAAACCATCCATTAGTGAATACATCTCATATCCTACTGTCATATCCATGATCATGTCAATGTTGGGAAGTGGAAAATCATCTTTTGGACATGCCAAATTTAAGTCTCTAAAGTCAGTGCAGACCCTGATAGATTTGTCATGTTTAGTCATTGGGACTATATTAGAGATCCACTCTGCATAATCAATTATTCGGATGAACCTAGCTTTTAGAAGTTTTTCCAATTCTGCCTTGATCAGTAGAGCCACATGCGGATGCATCTTTATAAGTTTTTGTTTGACTGGTTTCACACCTGGAGCTATTGACAAGTGACGCATGATGAGATCAAGATCCACACCCAGCATGTCAGAATATGTCCATGCAAAATTTATCTTTTTCTCCTGGAAGAAGTTTGTGAATTCGTTAAGTTCTTCTATAGATAATGATTTGGCCACATGAATTATGTGTGGATGTTCTTTTATTCCTAGATTTACTGGCTGAGTTGGCTCAATTAATACTGTTGAGCATTCCTGGAAGTGACTCAGAAGTGCATCAAGTACCTCATCCTCAAGCACCTCAGAGAGGTTTTCACCTTCAGATACATCTTTTCTTTTTACTTTTTTTGGCTCTAATACTACCACAATATGGTTTTCACCATCAGAGCGCCTATTTTTTCTTCTTTTAATTTTGTGACTAAGATACTTGATGTTAGCCTCGATCATGTTGACACTTTCATCACTAGTGGAGGACATTACGGGTTCAACAGTGTGAAGGTATCAGGCTAGAGCGTAATCATTTTGGAATGTAAGGACTTCATTGGATGAAGAAGGGGAATTCCAGTCTATTAACTCAGGGTGTTGAAGTGAAAGAGATGTGATGGGTTCAAGTGTGTTCATAGTATAGTCATCGAAAGAATTAACTAGCAATCTGAGAGCTAAATTGATCTCATCCAAAGGTGTGTTTGAATCCTGCTGACCCCTAACGACCAAAGTAGAGGAAATGTTAACGTTTATGGACTCAAACTCGTTAGACCTTTCAATAGACCCCTCACTTATGTCAAGAATTTTTTCATAAGATCCTTCTGACAAATCGTTAAACTCATATTCATGAGAGTCTGTATCCAAACTCTGACTTAGGTGCTTGGACCATGAAGATTTTTGAGTTCTTGCAACATCAGCCTTTTCTTGTACCAACTGTTCTTGAAACTCTAGTGGTATGTATCATTTACCTTGGAAGTTAGGATCTTGTAACGCTTTCCATTGTTCAAAAGTTAGTGCATCAAAAGGAGTGGTTTTATCATAATCATTGTTAGTTTTGACTGTAATGGCATGCGTTACAAAACTATCTGGCTCAGCAAAGAATGCTACCAGGTCTGGAGGAATGGGATAAGGAAAGCAATCTTCATCAGAGCTATCTTCTATGGTGTCGACTACAGCTGTACCTTCAGGTTCTGGTGAAGGCTCTAATTTTGGCACAAATTTGTTGATCCCTAGATGGAACGGGATCTTTTTGAAACCTAAACTAGTGGTGTCTTTTGTCTTTTGACCTATAGCTTTAATGGATTCTATTAACCCATTACCATTCACCCCTATTGGGCCACTCCCTTTGTACCCAAAATGTTTCATAATCTTAAGACCTTCATTGTTGGGATTTAGTTCACGAGTCAGGGCTGTCCATTCAGCTATGTTCTTTCCTTTGCAAAGCCAAGCCTTAATAGCTCTTTCCTCATCTTCATCTTCTAATTGTGTAGAAGCCCGTACAAAGACACCATCATAAACTATCTCAGGAGTAGCAGAATATCTGTTATTCTCAGAAGGTCTCCCATAAGAACAAGGAGATGGAGGTAGAGCTGCTAACGATAGCACAGGTTCTATTTTATATCCCCCCATGCCTATGTCTATGATTTTCAGTGTCTGTTCCATGTCTTTGAGCTTGGCATCACAGAGTTCTATGTATTCTCTATTAGTTGGAACAAGACTATCAGTTGATTGAGTGAGCGCATTACAAGAAGAGCCCATACTAGCTGGAATTGTCACCTCTACACCTTGAAAAGAAAACTTAATACACTGATGGTATGTATAGGGAACCGATTGCATCTCATGGATCCATGGTCTCCTTAGAAAGATATTATATGCAAGAGGAAGGTCTAGCACCTGACATGTGACGTCTGTTTCAACTGGTCCAACCCGAATGGGTAGCATGACTAAACCTTTAGATTTTCTCTCTTCTTCATCATAGGCCTTGATGGTAATTATTTTGCGGGAATCTATGCAATCCTCACCATAACCTAGCTAAGCAAGAAAGTGAGCAGAGCAAATATTGAGACCAGCACCATTGTCAATGAGAACGCAACGGACTAGCTATTTTCCTATCATGACTTCTATGTGCAGAGGAGCATTGTGTGGGTGACTAATTAAGTGATCATCTTCTTTAGAGAAGGAAAAATAATTTAGTGAAGTCAAGTGACCCACCATGGATTGAAACTGATCCAGATTGATGTCTTTGGGGACATTAGCTTCTGTGAGAGCTTTGTCCAGAATCTGCCTATGAGCAGGTGAGATCTTAAATAGCTCAAAGATATTTATCTGAGCATTGGTTCTTTGAAGCTTGTCAAGAATTCTATAACCAGTAGTAGGAGGTGTAGGGACCACCTTTGTGGTCTTGTTGGCAGAGCCAACAATATTTTTATCTGCAGTTTGTTTCGGCACGGATGCAGCGACAGGAGGGTCAGGACCCTTGATAGTGATTCTAGCGCAAGATCTAGTAACAATGTTCGCGCAATCTCGAGATGTTTTAGATTCAGACAATCAAGACCCAGGACCTCTCAAGATGAATGGGGTCTTAGGTTTTGAAGCATTCCCGCTCCCCTTGCAAGTAAACATATTACAATATTCCACTTCCACAAGTTCAACCATGTTGATAACATTATCATAAGTGGTATGTGCGTAGTTAAATTTGGAATTATTATTCTTAACAATGAAGGACTTGCCTTTCTCATGATGAGGAAAGGGATCTTTAAATGCCTGATGATCTAAATTCTTGTTATGATTCTCCATAATGATAACCTGGTTATCAATCAAATCTTGGAATTTATGATGCAATTGAAGACAAGTAGCAGTCTTATGACCTTTGTTTTGGTGGTAGTCACAGTACGCATTCTCATTCCACCAATGAGGTCATGGTTGTGGATTGTATAGATGTTTTTCCAAAGGAGAAAGAATCTGATTTTGCACCAAAGTTTTGAAAACCACATCAAGCGGTTCTCCTAAAGAGGTAAATTCACGCTTGGGTCGTGGGGCCCAAGGTTTGTTGCTAGAAAATATAGAAGGCTGTTGAGTATTGGTTGCATCCTTTTCAACAGCTTTGGTCACTTGTATACTAGAGGTGAGATTGAAGACTAGTTTTGAAGGAGTTGGAGTCACATTATTGACCACCCCATCATTCACAATGTCCCTATTTTTGTTGGAAAACTTCCCTTTATCTTTGTTGGAAGATGAGGAACCTTGTTTGTTATCTTTATACAAAGTCAATTCACCTTTTTTAACCATAAATGCTTCTATCCTCACAGCTTGTTTTATCATGCTATCAAAATTAAGGTGACCTTGAAGTTGTACTTGATACCCAAAATTAGGGGTGAGATTATCCAAGAAGATGTCAAGTTTCTCAGATTCGGGTATTTTGCGAGGATACTTAGTGCAAAGTTGTCTCCATCTTTGGAGAAATGTTAAGAATGGCTCCCCTTTCCTTTGCTTGAGGTTGAAAAGGTCCCTTATGTTAATGGGATGCTGAATATTGTGAGAATAGTGTTGTATAAAGAGATTGGCAATCTCATTAAAAGTCTTGATGCCAGTGTGTAGTCGAGAAAACCACTCCATGGCAGGTCCACCCAAACTTAGAGGAAAGAGACACATCAAATAGGTTTGATCATGTATAAAATCCATGGATAGGGAACCAAATTCTATTAAATGATCCTGAGGATCAGTGGTACCCAGATACTTGTCATATTTGGGGAGTTCTACACCTTTGGGAAAAGGTGGCATAGTAATACTCCTGTCAAAAGGAAAAGGACATATGCTTTCCATCATGAACTATTGCGTGGGTTTGTCCTTATCCTTCATAAGTTGATTGATTTGACTTTGTATGTCTTGAATTACTTTATGCAATTTGGAGGTCTCACTTTCCTCTTCTTTAGCTACAAATGTTTCCACTTGGAAGTTTGTGGGTAACTTAACTCCTTGTTTTGCTAAATCTAGAAAGTATTTTTCTTTGTCTTTTGCAAGGAGTATTTCCATCATTTTGATGAGAACTTTATTAGAATTTGCAGCATCTATGTCACTTTGAGTTATTGGCTCATCATCATTACCAAGAATCTCATAAATACTATAAGTCTGATCTTGACCCTGGTGATGCTTCTCTTCTTGTTGACCTTATTCATTTTTGGATTGGTCATGACCTAGTGTGTAATCGAAAGGAGTTGCCATGTTGTTAACGTGAGATTGTGTCATGTGCACCTCTTCAATATGAGCGTGAGTATTGTGTTGAGAACTCGTAGTCAATGTATCTCTCAGTGAATCAAAAGGATTGATATGTTCGAAAGGATCACTGAGGAAGCGAGGGTCGTTAATAGGATCAACCCAAATGGGTGACTTCCTATAGCCTTGTTGATCTAAAAGATGTTGATCTTGAAACAAAGGATTAGAACACAGCTGAAGCACTGGTTTCTAATTTGGAATCGAATTGATATTGAACATGGAAGAGGAATGTGAGGATCCCTCTTGACTATCAAGTTGAACAATGGTTTCAGAATGACCTTTTCCTTGATTGCAAGGTTTACTTCTACCTACTCCAGAACCACGAATGGGAAAAATATTGTTGCTTCTAGTTGTAACAGGCATAGACGAAGACAAAATGAGAGGAAACTTAAGATCTGACTCAAAACTATATCTCTAGAGATATAAAAAAAAAAGAGGTAATAGGCTACAACAGCCAAGGTGTGAGATGCACCCGGCACAAATCGTCGAGAGTATGGCTAGAATAGCCAAGATATGACAATCATGTCACAAGGTACAAAAAAAACAAAAGAGATAGGATGGAGACAAAGAGACAAGACAATTTTGAGTAAGAATCAGTCAGTTCACAACTTGAAATGACCAGTTTCAGACTGCAGACAACAGGGAAACAAGAAATCAAACCCCAGACAAAAGTCAAATGAGGCAGAAGATTCACCAGTTAATGAGAAAAAGCTCATTGTTTTGAATGCCAAGGTACAGATTCACATGAGGAAATGCCTCACCGCATGAGAAAGTGCTCAACTTTGCGCGAGAAAATGCCAGCTCACGTGAGAAAGTGCTAGGTTTCTGAAAGCTCGCGCAAGAAAACTCAAGATTTCGATAAACGGACTCAATTTTTGAGATAAAAACCAGATTTTGAGAAACAGCGAGGACTGTTCTCTAACAAAATTTCTAGGTTCAGGACAGTTTTATGATGATACAAATCAGCAATCTCAGTTTCAAGGTGACAAGCACTCGTTTACAAACACGAAGTTTCAATCAAGAAGTGGTGACACAAGCAGTAGTCATAAACAGTTCTACCAAGGACAAAGAAACTTGGCAGAATCATGGGAGTCTTTGTTTGATTATGATTCAGACAATTTAAGACTCAAAAACAAACACTCAGTTATCCCTACAAAGAAAATTGGTTGAGAAGAAAAAATATGTGCCCCGCTATCTTATGCGTATGCGTGCACCTCACACAACAGTGTCACCCTCGAAAGTGCGCCCATGTTTTTTGTGTTTCCAAGGACTAAGTATATACGTTCAAAGGTTACCCTTAAAGCAGGGGCCAGTTTCATATACCACTTCAAGCATCCAGGTGCATACCTATGTCAAGAATCTAGGGGAGAGATTCTTCCCTCTCCCTGCGCACAGATTATGTCTTCTTTCAAAGATGAGCTGGGTACGCATCTAACTAAGAGAGTGTTTAGTGGGCTTCCATTCACAATAACCTTCAGTGCCTTTGATACAAAGCTGGGGCCTCGCAGCCACACCAACACTTGGAAGTCATACACCCTTGCAAGCAAGGCTGGGAGTGGTGCCGCTCAGTACGACAAACAAGGCTTTCTCACAATGATAGTCGAAATCATGAGAAACAAGTTACCATGGATTTGGAGTCTTTGGAATCAACAAAGCAGACTTTATTATAGTGAGGTGGAATCATCGGCAATAGGTGTGTACTCACTTGGGTCGTTCCCGGAGGTTCAACTTCCGGCAGGCCCTCTAAAGGTGACACAACTTGGTTTGGATTCAAGGGTTTGATTTTCTGATTCTCTCAAAGAGAGAAGAGCATACTTCTCTAACTTTTCACCTTACCCAAACACATCAAGAATATTCATCACCAAGATAGTTTCACTCCACCAAATCCACAAGCCTTTGGGTTTCTAATTCTCTCAAAGAGAGGAGAGCATAATCCCCTAACAAGTAGAAGTGCTAAAGATTCTCTATCTTGCTTTGCTTTCCCAAGTATTCGTCATGCTAGCAACATCTAGGTCTTGGTTTCATCCATGGGCATCACTTCCATGTAATGAAGAGCCTATTCCCCTACTTTGCTATCGGAATCCTTACAAAATTTTAACAAAGCCCTATTTAAACTATGTGAATGAAAAACAGTAAACAAACACAACATTTTTTTTAATATTCCTTTGGCAATCATCCTACACGAAAACTGTTAGAAATTTTTTATGATCTTTGACAAGCAAACTACAAACCGTTGTTATGCTACAGCAGAAATTAGAAACAGGAAATCAACAACAGAGAATAAATGTCAGAAAAACATAACAGCAAATTGCAAATTCTGAAAATTAAATATTTGTCTGCTAAATTTTGCGTGAGGAAGTAATTCTCTATGCGCGAGAAAGTGCAGGACCCGCGCGAGCTTTCTGTTTCTTCGCATGAAAGAGTGCTACAGAGAGCAAAACTTCACGTGGTTCGATGTAAAATCTTGCACAAGATTCTGTACCAGTGTTGTATGGACATACGGCAGAGTTCCAATCACTGTCAAAAAAGTTTGAGAATGAGGCCATAAATCATTTTTTCTGCCCCACGGTGGGCGCCAAAATGTTGTGTTCTTGAATGCGACCTCTAAATCAGGCACAAAATCAACATAGTCCTTACTCAATCATTCAATTCACAAAGACAAACATGAATTTTTCATCTTGCAAATTTGATTGAAGGGATTTGTTGCCTCCTAATTAGTTGGGGATGTCGAATTTACTCTCAGAACGAGAGCCAACAACCTTGACCATTGCTAACATGGAGGATTTCTAAAGCATGAAAGATAAGCAAATTTCCATTAATCTATGAAAGAAAATGCAATTAATCTAGAAATGAATTGCCATTAATCTAGAATTGAAATGCTATTAAACTAGAAAGCTTGAAAGATGATGGAATTAAGATACTAGATATGTAAATGAACTACATTAAGAATCAACATATCATTAATCCAAATGAAATTAATCTAACTATGAAAAAAAGCTAAAAAGCATGATAACAATAAGGCAAAGTCTAACTATAGTTTTGATGCTCTCCAATTCATCCTCCCAAATGAAGAAAATGAGGTCCAATATATACAAAACCATGGAAAGAGGGTGAAGAGTTTCTTGAAAAGAAACGGTTGCCTCTTCACTTTCATTTGAGAAAAAAATGCAAGAATTATTTAATTAAAAGAGTGGATTATTGCCACATGAGTGACCTTTCA
>MU225289.1:660415-683841 GCA_018584345.1 Thuja plicata | reverse complement strand
AATTGTTCAACCATGGTTTGGATCAAGCAGATGGTTAAAGACTTTGGCATTTAGGTTGATTATCCTATTTTTATTCACTGTGATAATACTAGCACTATCAACATGTCTAAGAACCCTGTGATGCATGTAAAGACAAAACACATAGAGATCAAGTACCATTTTTTAAGAGAAAAGGTTGCAAACAAAGAAGTGAAATTGGACTATGTGAGCACCAAAGAACAGTTAAAGCCCTTATCAAAGGATAATTTTGAGTATCTCAGGGAAAAGTTGGGAGTAATTCCCTCTCTTGAGTTTGTTTAGAAGAAGCAGCAAGAACATTAGTCATTAAGTGACTGATGAATGGTTGACTTCTCTATTTCTAGAGTAGTACATGTGCCTAAAGATCTATGGCACCCTTTCTCCATTGATGTCAAAGGGGGAGTATGTACTAAGGGGGAGCATATACTCTGGGGGAGTATATACATGGAACAAAAACACAGTCAGAGGAACTGCAGCAGTATAGACAAATCTTTGATGAGGATATTGAGACGATTGTAAAAGAAAGAGGACACCATGAACAGAAGATGTTTTTTTATATCATATGTTGTGATCAATGTCAAAGGGGGAGATTGTTGGAGATTTGATTATGTTCAGTTGATTGATTGTATGTTTGTCATTGATGACAACATATAATACACAGTAGTAATTCTGTATGTACTTATCAGAATGATGACATGAAGACTTGCATGGTTATCTCATGTTGTTGACATGTTTAGTATGTTATGTTCATACACGCGGATCTAGATATGATGTTTCAGTCAAGTTGTGTAATTATGTTATTGGCAGTTATAGTTTTGGAAGAGTATCTGTTTAGAGCCGACGTATGTAACGTGTTTCTTGAGTTGCGCCTATCTTTAGGATATGTGTGTATATATTCATGATTAGTTATGAGTTTATGATAGTTATCTAATGATGCCAAATGTGTTTCAAGAAGATTGCAAGGTTAGAGTTAATTTGGTGAGGCCGACTTAGTGAAGCGTTGCGTCTATTTAGTTTATACTTGTGCGGTTGTAATTATGCTTGCGTGCTTAGTAGAGCCAACAAGGATGTTATGAAGAGTTTTCTTACAGGTCCCATGATCTCATACTTTGAGGAAGATACTTATAGAAATTCAATTGTGATACGCTAAGTGTGAATGATACGAAAAGAGACTGAAGATGTACAGAGCAGAATATCAGATGTGGTTCATTCATCAAGAGTCTATGTGAAGAAGAAGTGAAAGATTGTAATACACTGGAACTAATCAAGATAGCAGGTCTACTCTACATTTCATCATCAGATATAGTGCATATCTGTTATATAGAAGGTTGTAGCCTTCACCATTAAGCAGTGAGCTTTTGGACAGTGATTCCACCACCCCTACCAAGGTTATTTGTAAAAGACTCCTAACAGGGTCCAACCCTTAACCAGGTCACTATACTTATTCCATTTTAAAGTAAAACTCCTAATAGGGTTGAAATATCTTCTAACAGGGATTACTATAAACAAGTATAGTTCATTATAGGTGCTAATTCCTAAAAGAGTTTTTACCATTTGGTTTCCCCGTAATCAAATTGTGTGTTGTGTACTGTGTTATCTGATTAAGCATTTACTTTTTTGTATTCTGAAGTTAAGGAAGAAAAAGAATTAAAGTTACTGATAACTGATTCACCCCACCCNCCCCCCCCCCCCCTCTCAGTTATCCTTTGGGACTATTCTAACATAATATTGGTCATCAAATTTATTTAACTAATTTGATTATTTCCAAGCAAGGTGTTAAGGAAAAAAAATGATTGATTTTATTGGTAGATTCAAACATTTGCATGCTCGAATTTCATATCTTGATTTTATTGGTAGATTCAAACATTTGCGTCATAAAAATTCATATCATGTGCCTAATATGGATGTTCAAATAATTTTTATTTCTAATTCATAAAAATACATTAGAAATAAGTTATTGTTTTCTAATTTTACTTCTTTTACCCAATTTTGTGTAGTGTGTTAGAGCTTTTTCTTACGGAATCTAAATGAAGCATCAATGCTTGACTCTATGACTCCCAACTCTTGATTCTAACAATAAAAAGACTAAATAAAAAGGATTTAATCCTCCTTCTCTTTGATCTCCATAGACTCTGGAGGGTGTACCTCTTGTGACTTACTACTTCACAGTAAATCTTCCAATGGATTAAGTGTCTCAAACATAGATATTCAATATTCACACAAAATAAACAGTAAAGTAAAGATTGGTTTAGTTTTTAAATATTGACAAACAACCCTAACCCAGACCAGTGCCAAATCCTAGGGTACAGAGTCAATAAAAATGTATCTCAGCCATACCAGATTTATAGTTTTTACTGAAACCCAAACAAGATGCCTTACACCTTTCTCTCTGCAACTCAAATATTAAATCATCATATTCATATATAAGTTCAAAACCCCCTAAAATATGCTTAAAGGAATTACACTCCCCTTAGAAGTAACCTGAAACATATATTAAAACTTTCCTTACAAATCTATGAATTTAAAATGCCTTACAAACTAAATTCATAAGAATCCAAATATACATTTGAAGACAATAAAAAAAATCTAGAAGGGATCCAAAAGATATTTCTATTCATCAAGATAATTTCGACACATTTTATATCTTCTCGGACTACTAAAATTCAAGAAACAAAGCCTGGACCAGAACTGGCAATCC
The DNA here is from genome assembly GCA_018584345.1 of Thuja plicata. Taxonomy (NCBI): domain Eukaryota; kingdom Viridiplantae; phylum Streptophyta; class Pinopsida; order Cupressales; family Cupressaceae; genus Thuja; species Thuja plicata. The sequence goes on along the minus strand of MU225289.1, from coordinate 681,125 downwards.
TGCCTTGATTAATCAAAAAATTGACTGACCCTTTTACAATGAAGAAGAGAAACAAATATACAAGGGGAAAAAAATATCAACCCTAAATGACACCCGTCTGCTTCCAAGAAAGTCTCTGCAAATATCTTCTCCTTTTCAAAATCTGATTTGATCTTCTTTAATAACAAACTCTACCTTTGAAACCTCTCTGAAAATCCTTCCGCGAATGCTCCTTTTCAACATTTGAAAATAATAAAATATCCCTAAAGTCCTCTCACTTTATATACTTTTGTTAAACCTATGCAAATTTTATTTTAGTGTCTATGCAAATTTGATTTAATTGCACTTTAATACTTCTACTTATCCTTGTGCATATTTTTATCTTTAAATCCCTCTTATTATGTATTCTGCATATTTATCTCTGCACAAGCCTCTTTTCTAAACATTTCTTTGCAACTTCTGAATTTATTTCCACAATTCTCTAAAAATTTTGATAAGAAAAAGATATGAGCGCTGAGTTTATATATCATTGAGCAATTAATGCAAAAATCTAGTCGAGATCTCAGAATGTCGTTGTTCAATCACATCAACATTCACTCTGCATGTATCAAGTTCAATTTTGTGCTAGCCATGGCATATGAAGCTGACATACAATTTAATTTGAAAAGAGATCTGGAAAATTCCATCATTGATTTTTTGCTTTTAAAACCTTATAAAATGTTAAAAAATCCTAGACAAGAGTTGATTGTCTTGAAACTCTCACTTTTTACAGCTCAGCCCAATATTGTACCTTGTCCAGACTTTCTATCTTACTTTAACCCTGGTAATTTATTTTATCTCATAGAAATATTGTGACAACAAACTTCTCAGCATCTCATTATGTTCTTCTTGACTGTAGTTTATTGGGAGATTCATAGATAAGGCTTCCCTCTAATTCGCTGAACATTTTACTAACTCTGTGGTTTATCTCGAGACTTGGCGACTATTCTTTATCTCGTGATCACTGAATAGAATCTCTAACCCTAATTTATTTTTGAGACTTGGTGACTAAACACTCTCTTAATCTCTGAATATTTGTACTGACCATGGTTAAGTTCTGGGATTGGGAAACTGACTATCTCCTTATCCCTGAATTCATGGAACTTAACTGTCATGATTATGAGAATGGGCGACAAGGCTATCTCCAAATCTCAGAATGTTTCCTTCTTGATGGCCAAGATCATGAGACTTAGTGCCTTAGCTATCTCCTGATCGTTGAATGTTTGGAACTTAACTATCAGGATTGCAAGATCCAATGATAACTTTGAAAGAGCCTTTCTCTCCTAGTCTTGTAATCTTTCATGCCACTCTGATTAAATTAGGAGACTTAGTGCACACCACTCATTTGAATCTTGATCGACGATTCATGTTTAATCTCAACATTATTTACTTGAGTTAGGTCCAAATTGGAGATTCAACAACCAAACTAATATCGTGATCTTTGAATTTTAGCCTCAACTCAAGTCTGGTCTAGAGATTTAGCAATAAGAGGCATTTCTAAATCACTGAACATAACTTAAATTTTCTTGATCCAAGTTTGATCTTGAGATTCAGAGATAAATGTAATCTTTGAGTCTCTGAATGATTTTATTGACTTAGCTTAAATCACGAGATCAAGCGATAGCCCCAGATCTTTCATTGCATCAATGACCCACATTTAATCTCATTAGATTTGTCTTAACTAGGATTTGATTCCAAGATTGAGTGATAAGGAAAATTGTTGAGTCATTGAATGTTTGGCCTATCTCTAATTTCTTTATGAGACTTAGCGTCGGCCACACATCTGAGACAAGATCAACAATCCTTGCTAGATCTCTAAACATTTTTCTTAACCCCAATTCTATTTCGATATTGAGCGACAAGGCTATCTCATGATCTTTGAATACTTCCTTTAAGCCTATTCTAATTGTGAGATCAAGAGATAACATATATCTCTAAGTGCCTGAACAAAAGTCCAAACTCTGGTTTAATTAAAAGATTCAGCGCCAGCCGCTCATCTTGCTTTGCATCAAAAATCCATGCTAAATCTCCTAATACTTTATCTAACTCCAATTTTGTTCAGATATTTAGAGATAAAGGCTCATCTCGTAATCTCTAAATAAAATTCTTAACCATACTTTAGTCTGGATATTTGAAGATAAAGGCTATCTCTAGATCGCTCAAGTCTTTCTTTACTCTTGGTTCTGTTCTAAGACTCAGCACCAGCTGCCCATCTTGATAACCTCTAGGACACATTTCAGCATTGGATCAAAACTCATTCATGTATCTCTTGATCACTGCATTTTTTTTCTTCCTGGCTTGATTTAATAAGAGATTCAGCAATAGCCACATATCTGAAATGAAATCAACACTCACTGCTTAATCTCACAAGACTTGACTTAACTCGGTTTACATTCTGAGATTCATGATCTCTGAATATTTTCCTTAACCATGGTCTCTTTAAGACATTTCAAGACAAAAGCCTTCTCCAAGTCACTGAACCTTTTCTTTAACTTGGCTTAACTCTCGAGATTCAGTGATAGCCTTTGATCTTTACCAGCATCAACGGTTTGTACTTGATCTCTATATTTTGAAGGACTTAGCTGCCACATTATGAGACTCAGAGACTAACATCAATTGTCAAGTCTTTAACTTTATGGCTTAATCTCTAGATGTTTCATACTTTCATGTGGTCTTCTCAACATTTAGAGATAACCTTGATCTCTGAATCGGTGAATACTTTCAACTAACTGCCAATTCTCTGGAGACTTGGAGATAATTGTTGCGCTAGATCGCTGAACAAAAAGAACTAACTACAAACCTTTACGAGACTTAGAGACTTAAAAGATATAAAATAACCAGTGCATGAAGGGAAAATAAAGGTCAACTTGAAAACAAAAAAAATTACGGCACGACTTGGCAATTTAGATGACATAAACCCTACGAAAGACCAAAAGACTTAGGGTTTAAGGTTCTCTGATATTTCAAAATAAAATTGCCTAAGGATACAAACATTTTTTAGAAATTTGCAAGCACACTTGAAATCACCAGATGCTAAGGCACACATTACTGACACCAAGAACTAGAATTTTAATATAACTTAGAAAACCTAAAATGGACCCAACAAAGTGCTTTATTATTATTAGCTTCAAGTGAGCCAATTTGAGTCACCCACTTCAATGGCTCTATTTGAGAAGAATGATGTCGCTCAAAAATATTCCTGAAAGTTCCAAAAACCCAACAAAAAATCTATCAAGCTCAATAATTATTCCAATAATGTTGATTCACTAGTGGTAGCTAGAACATTAGGTGTGGCTCCTTTGTCCTACATTTTCAAACCATCTCAAAATTTTATGTCTTTTATTAAGCCTTCCATAATGTTATGTTAAATTTGATTAATGTTAATTTTTAATAACATCCTCCCATCAAACCTATTGACCCTTCCAAACCAGTTCTAGCCTCCTATGATCTCAAAGCCTTTTGTCAATACCATGGTCAACCTAGCCATGATACTGAGAAGTGTTTTAGTTTGAAATATATTATCCAAGACTTCAAAGATTTCAATACCATAATATTTGAGGGTGTAAATGATAAAGGAAATAAATATGTTGTACCCCCTATTAAAAAATGCAAATGTATACCAATCATATTCTTTCTCATTCTAGAAACATTGTCAAGCCAACCATTTCATTTCCTTCTTCGACCAATATTGTTGATCCTAGTAACCTTAGCCCAACAAATGTTGATGTTATGTGTAGTGCAGCCAACAATATTGTTAACCTCATCGAACAATCCAAATACAAATCCAAACTTAAGCCTAAACCTAAACCTTGCATTGCATTGTTTCTCTTGAGGAAACTATTAAGGCACCCAATGGTCCTCTTTGCATTTTTGTAAAAACTAATGATACATTCTATCATCAAGTTTTTATTGATCCTAATTGCATGGTAAATGTTATAGTTGAGGAACATATTTTCACAAGATAATTCTATGAAGACTCCTATGACAAATCCAATGTGATAATTAATAATTTAAATTGTTTTACTTTTCGTACCCATGGTTCTATCACCCTTCCCATTGAATTTGGTAAAAAGTTCTTAGATGTCACCTTTGTCATTATCTCAACTTCCATTCACTTCCAAGTGAGACTTGGACTTCCTTGGCTCACCTCCATGAAACATATTGCTTCTCCTCTCCATAAGTGTGTGAATTTTCCTCATAATGGCAAAATTTCCATAAATAATCATAGTCTATATTAGCCTTTAGAAAGTTATAGAAATTTTTATCTTGACTTCTTTTGGCCTAACATGCCTCAACCATTGCAACCTCATGGACAAATTTTATTCCTATCTTACTAAAATTTCAAACACAAGATTATTTCCCAATTGATAAACCCTAAGGATTTCCCATGTCCTTTTCCTAGTCTTGGACCCCTTATAACACCTTCCATTTATCCTATTTATGCTTTATATCCACCTCCTATATCATATAAATATCCAACACCCTCTATCTCTCAACCTAGTATAGTTCCTTTTGTTCCTTCTACTAAGGAATAAAAGGGGCTCGTTTTGATTAATCCAAAACCTTCCCAAATCTGAAGCAAAATGAAACAGAACTTCTATGCTCATGATTGCCTCCATAGACATTGTGCTAAGGCCCATGATCTTTCTTCCCAAACTATTTCTTCCATTAACACACATTATGATGCTTTAACTCCATTTGATCAACCTATGCATAGCCCAAGGGAAGAAGCAATTCTTTAAAAAATTAATTTTTCAAAACATGGTGATTATTTTTTTTTATATTAAGGATCTTATTATGATTAATTTGGATGATGATGATACTCTTGATGATACTAATTATTTTAATGATTCAAATAATATTTATTATGATGATATGTATGAGGTTATTTAAAGTAATCACAAATTATCTTCAAGGCTTTCCAAAATATTAACTCTCGCTCCTTGTGAAACAAAGTGACTCATCATTAGAGCATGGTCCTTATTTGGAAATTGTAATAGCTTCATCTACTGTGCTCGATTCTTCTTCTCTCACATGTTTTCCAACTTCCCTAAGTATTTTTTAGCAAGAAGGATTGGCAGATGATACACTTGAATATATCCTCTTGTGTGGTGGATTATTTTATGTGTTTTCTTGTTCTTAATATCCTTCCCTTGTGATGTGGTCATTTGTATCTTAATTCTCTTATATGTCATATATATGTTATGTTGTGCATGTGCTATTTTTGTAAATGTCTTTATGTTGTCTACTTGGGGATGATGCAAAGCAATGTGAACCATATTTATTTTTGGTCTTCGCAATGTTGACCCAAAAAGACTTTTGTTCATCTTATGTGTTCTTCTTACATTGTGCTCACATTTCTAATATATTTGATGAATGAGGTCAATTCATTACAAGTATTCTTGATATATATGAGTTATCAACTGTGCATACTAACCTAAGAGTTAGTAGATCGCTTTGTGCTCTTTTTTACATGTGTATTCAAATGATTCTATAACGATATATTAAAAAACAAATTTCCCTAAAAAATACCTATATGTTATGTCCAAAAGTTAAATATTTGGGAATAATAGGGAATTCTAACACTATCTTTATATTTCTTCTATAGACTAAAGTAGTAGGCCAAAAATAGTACAATATAAGGTACATAGATATTAAATGTTACCTTTCCAATTTGAGGCTAGTATGTGTTCTTGATCGTATAAAGGACTCTTATTAAGGGAACTAATAATATAACCTTGGTTAGAATAAATAGTAGTTTTGAGATGAGAAGTAGAATTGAAAGAAGTGCCTTATTATGTAAGGTAGTCTATAAGATCATTAAATAATGCAATATGGGTACTTTTGACATGAATGTTTTAATGAGAATATTTTAAGGCCTTCTTATCCTATTATAACAAGATTAGGTTGAAGTTGACAGAATATGAAAGTGTATTGATAAAGATTTTGTTTAATATGGTAGTAGGCTAAGTGCACATCTATATTATTGTTGTATTAATTATTATTTTTTTAAATGTGAATTTTCATCCCTTAATATTTAGGCATGACATTGGTGATTTTCCATTGCATTCATTTCTTTGTGTTAGAAATGAATAATTCGGATGTCTCCTTATTAAGTATTTGTATTGACATCACTCGACACTTAGCAAGAGTTTCTTATGTTATTTTTTTTCCCTTAATGTTGCCTCCCTAAAAATTATTGTATCATCCATAAATTGATCTTGTTTAATCGACTCAACACCCTCAATTGCACTAATCCCCTTCCATTTTCCTACCTCTTTCTATTTTTTAAATGAGCACCTCATTTCTTCTACCATAATAAGAAATAGGAAGAGGAAAAAAGGGACCCCTAACTTATCCCATTTGTTTCTTTGAAGAATCCACATAATGAAATATTTACCACAAGTTTCCTTTTAGCCTTTTTCTTATTATGGAGTGAAGAGTTTCACCTATGGAAATTATGCTATTGATGATCTCTCACCTCAATGTGAAATTTTTTTATTCTTGTGATACGATCCCAGTATTACTTTCAATCAATTTACTAATACTTTTTCCAAAATATTATAAATGGTGTGTAACCACCCTATTTGGTCTACTCTAACTAGAGACCTTGTTTTCCCTAAATGTGATCATATCCTCAATTATGTCAATCCAACTATTCGATTATTGGCATAATTCATCAAAAATAACAATAATCTCCTAAAATAAAAGTGATTTCCTCACTACCTCACATTAATTACCTTGGCCTATTTAAATCAAATCAACCCAATTAAATCCTTGGCTAAAGTAATTAATTAAATAGAATTAATAAAAATCTCTAAATACAACTCATCACTTGCAAATGGAAAGTCAATCCATGAACCAATGAGAGTTTACTCACATGGATCACCAAAGATTAAATACTCGCCTCTCCTCACAAGTTTATCTTAACCAATCATTTATCAAATTCTTCCATAAAAGTAGTGATATTTGAGCTCAATAGGTCCATATTTTTTATAATTTTGATTGCACTCTTATGCTGTCATTTTGATTTCATGATTTCAATAGCTAATTAGATAAATTTTCCATTTATACTTTAATGAATCCTTGCATCATGTATAGGATGAATAGAATGATATATAGCTTCAATTTATTAATTAATCTTCCATTTTAGGACTGAATGTGTCACTGATTTAATGCATAATCTAAGGGAAAACTTATAGCTTAAATCATAATATTTCTAGATAGGAAGCAATATGTCAATTTCCATTTTTTTCTTATTCTTTGCAATAGATTTCCATATTTATAACATTGATGAAATGACATATTGAAGTGTTTGGTTGTATCTTATAGGTACATAATTCACACACACATTTCTGGTGCCCATCATGGGGTCGAGCCCCAGATTTCTATTCAATTTTGAGCTAATACTTGACCTTTTTGTTTGTGTCCTTGAGGCAGACTCGCATTTGGGAGCAGAAGATCGCATGTGGAGAAGAAGATCGCATCCAAAAAATGTGGAATAAAATCTACTAAATCCTTAATCGCACCTGGTAAAGGCTCACATATGGGTAAAAGGGGATCACATTTTGGGTAAATGATCACATTTAGGATCTTTACTCGCATATTTTAATTCCTAGATCACATTTAGGAAAGATCAAATTTGGTAAAGTTCGCGATCACATTTGGTTAGCTTACTTGCATAATTGATGACTTTGATGACTAATCAGCTAACTTTGTATGTCTTTGGATGAATCTGATTGTTTAAGTAGCCTAATGAGTTCTTGCAGGACATTGTTGAAGACTTACTTGGCTAAGGAGATGAAATGGTACTATTAACAAGTGGTTTTGTAGGTTGCCTTGCACATTCAACTAAACATTTTATAATTCTAGTAACTTAACACAATTTCTCTCCAATTCATAACTTGGTTAGAGAAGTATGCCCTCTCCTTCAAGGAAAATTAGAACCTCAAACATCAGGTTAAGATTTGAAAAGAAATTGGGGAAATGAACTTAAATTTCTAAAAAGTGTTAGGTTAAATTCTTTTCTAGGAATTTAAATTTTGAATTCAAATTTAGTTCTTAATCCAACTAGAGGATTATGCTCTTTTCCCAAGTTGGAAAATCACAAACTCAAGATGAGGGATTAAGTAATTGAATTCCATAATTCGAGGGAAAGATCTTGCATGGCATGTTTGATAGGATAAAATGGCATGGATAGGAGAGTATGCTCTTCTTCCTTGTGAAGAATCATAAATCTAGACTCCTAAACCGCCAATCCTCTTTACTATTTTTAACTTTAGAGGGTCTTTCGGTTGAGGAAAAAATCTCCCGGGAATGACCCAAGTGAGGACAGGTGAATTTTAACCCTTCCATCTCACTATAATGAAAATGCTTCCTTGAGATTAAAATATCAAAAGACGTAATCAGTTTTGTCCTTAGATTTTTACTATCATTCCTTGGACATGTCTGGATTTGTGTAGAGTTGAGCTTCTAGAATCTTTCTTGCAAGACTACACTCATCTAGGTACTCATAGAGCCATACACCTTAATTTTTCCTTGTGTAATTCTATGGGAGACGGTTGCAAACGGATGCCCAAAATAAAACACTTTTTAGTAATGACCACCTGATTCATCACCAAAAGGTGATAATCTTTGTGCAAGGAAAATAGTAATTGCCCCAAGATACTCATCATTTCCTCGCCTCACTTGCGTTTGGAGTCAGATAATATGACATCATGACTAGAACCATTGCATGCTTCGTGATGGTCATATTCTAATTAGCATTTGAGTGTGTACCTAAGTCTATGAGAAAAGATTTTCATGATGCACCATAGGTTTAGGTAATATGTGTGTTTGGTTCTTAAACAAATTTGTTGATGTGTCAAAATTGAAATAACAAGATAAAACACCTAAAACAAATCAATATTTTGACAGTCACAGACATTTATACTACCTAAAAACACTCTAGAATTCATCTGACAGACCCGATAGTCAAACAAATTTTCACGTCTTTCAAAACAAAGTGGAAAAATAAAAAATTCCATCAGAAGGTCACATCTGGTAAATCCTAGGTCGCATTGGCTAAATAGAGTTGCATTTGGTAAACAAGATCATTTTTGGTAAATCTTAGATCACATCTAGGAAAGAGGATCACATTTAGGAAGAACAAGATCGCATCCTGGAAATCTAGGATCGCATCTAGTAACTCTCATCTGGGACAAAGGGTGCTTGCACACATGTGAGACTCAAAAACTTTGTTGTTTTAGATGCCCTTTTTGCTTGTTAGTCGAAATCTATGGTTCTTGCTGGTTCACCTGATGTTGTTTCTCAATCTAATTGGATGTCTACCTTGCATGTTCTTTAGGGTTGTCACATTTGATCCCAAATCATGTTGTCACTTTATTAAACAAATCTTCTTGGTTCCAAGCTCACTATTAGGGCATTCTAACCCTCTGACGCTAAAATCAATGACTTCAAACAATCAAATTCACATTCACCACAACTTGGAAAAACACATTTGGACAATTTGGAAATTCATTTTGGCACAATTGGAACACTTTTGAAAATATTGAGACCTTTCTTTCATGGTTAACACAAGAAGTAAACAATATCTTGCTGATGATTTAGAAAGATCTCCAAGATTGCTTAAATTTCAGCAAGGAGAGACATCTCAAATAAACCCTCTCTTTGATCAAGACTCATCCAACATGGATGTACCTAACAGAGAATGGAGTGTTTCCTTTGATGAATATGACAAATATGATAACCAAGACGAAAGAGAAATTCAAGAAGAGAGAAATCATGATCATCCTTTGTTTGATTCAGATAGTGAAGAAGACATAACCGAAGAAGACTATTACAAAATCAAACAAAGTGGGAATTATCAAAAGACCTTGGAGAAAATCATTGGGGAAGACAAAGAAAAATAATTCCTTCACCTAGCTTCTCTTGGAGTCAAACTCCCCAAGGACTATGATGTCAAAATATTGAAGGAACAAGAGGTACAAACACCCATCTCCATTCCCTCGAAACAACTGTATCAAATGCAAACAAAACTCATGGCACTTAAGATAGAAAATACTAAACCAATGAAGAAATACTCCTTGGAGCACATGTGTCCATTTCCTTTTGAAAAAAGCATAAATTTGGTTCCATTCCCACCTAACATGGTACGACCCAAATATGAAAAATACAAGGGAGAAATGGATCCACATGACCATGTGAGATAATTCTGTGCTCTAAGCATAGAATACATGCACGAACTGACATACTTGATTAGACTATTTCCTGGAAGTCTAGCTGGAAATTCTATGGAATGGTTACCTAAACTAATACCTAGCGTACAAACATTTGAGGAGTTAATTCAAATATTTTTCCAACACTACTCTTATAACATACATCACAATGTTACCATGATGGATCTTTTCAATACAAAATAACGAACATGTGAATCCTTCACACACTTTTTGCAATGGTGGAGAAAAATATTTGCAAGGTACTAAAGACAAATACCTGAATCTAAAAGGATGGAGATCTTTATAAACAACTTAGTACCTGAAATGAATTATGCTCTACAAATGCAAGATTCTCTCAGTTTTGACAGAATGATAAAGAATTTCATTCATGATGAAGAAGTTATGGTCAAGACAGGGGAAATCATGCTCCAGAGTGACAATAAATCCTCTAACCATTAAAAAAAAACCTAAATGGTGGAAAAAGAACAAAAATGTTGTTAATGATGGAGTGGTGGAAGCCTCGGATGTGAATGTTAAACCAGTTTTTTTAAATCTTAAAAACAACCTACAAGCAAGCAAAGAAGCTAAGGTAATAACAACAATACCATGAGAAAACATTGATGCCAATAAGAATAAGTCGTGGATGTCTAGACCATAGCGGAAATTTACTCCATTGGGATAACCTCTTGAGATGGTTTTAAATAATCTCTTGGATAATAAAATCATCACTTTATCGGAGTCAAAACCATGGAACTAGAAGAAAAACCAAGGTGGTGGAACGATAATTCCTATTGTATGTTCCATAAGAATAAAGGACATAAGACTAATGAATGTGTTAATCTCAAACACATTATACAAGATCTCATTTATGAAGGAAATATCAAAGTGGAAGGATATACATCTAATGAAGATCACACAACATATAATAAACCATTTCCCAACTATGAAAAAGGAGAAGCCTCTAAAGAAAAAGGAAATGAAGTCAATTACACCTATTATTTTAACAATGATGTGATCAATATGTTGGACATAAAGAACAAATAAATTAATATGATCACTATCAAAGGTGTCAAGGACAAGTCGGCACATTCAAATGCGGTAACACAAAGCCAAGCACAAATCATGATTAAAGGGGTTAATTCCTTATCCAAAAAGGAAACATCATCTAAACCACCTACTGTCACAATTCCTAAACCAGAAATGTCAAGACAAATGGTTCCTACACCTTCTGCTAACTACAACTTAGTCGACCAATTACAAAGAACCTCAGCTCAAATCTCTATATTTGAGTTATTGAAGATCTGTTCAGTGCATAGGGAATTTATTGAACAAGCCCTACATTTTTCCAATGTTCTGAAAGACATAAATGTAGACAAATTCTAGGCAATGGTCAATCACATATCAACTCCACATTATCTCTTATTTTTAGAAGAGGATGATAAATCTTTAACTCATCCCCATAATCAACCCCTTCACATTGAGGTTCAAATCCATAAACACCATGTAAAACGTGTATTGATAGATGGAGGTGCGGGGTTGAATATATATACTCTCAATCTGGTCAAAGTATTGGGACTTTTAGAGAAAACAATTGATTCAAGGAGTAAGAATAGATATAGTAGAATGAGATGTGATTCTTCAAGTTCTTCATCTACCATTTCCCTATAACATACTACTAGAAAGACCTTGGATACATGAAATGCAAGCAATGCCATCTACTTACCACCAAAGTATCAAATTCCCACACAATGGGGTAGAAATAACAATTCCTTCAGATTCAAGCTACACGTGCAACAACATCAAGGCAAATAGTATGATTCCTCATAATAAGGAAGTTCCAAATGAGTTCCCAGCTGAAACTTCTAAAGACATGGTGATGAGAATCTTTGGAAAGACATTAAAACTTGAAGATTAAATTAGCATGGGGGAATACAAATTAGATACAACACCATCATTGGCTAACATTCTTGTATCTCCAAGATCATATGGGAGACCCTCCCCTTCTTTTACACCTTCTGCATCAAAAGGAAAAGACATTCATGAACTAGATAGTATGGTTAGAGATACAATCTCTCACGAAGAAGAAAAGGAAGATAAAGCAGTCTTGGCTTGGCTCTATAAAGAGGAAAAGAGAGAAAATGAAGCAAAACATGTTGAGATATCTCCCAAAAAATATGGAAAAGGTTATGATCTTCTCAAACAAATGGGATACAAAGGGAAATGACCTTTAGGAAATAAAGGCAAGGGACTCATCGAGCCTATCCATATAGAATTCAGAGATACTAAAGACAAAATAGGGTTGGGTTTCAATAAAAAATCAGAGCACCCTACTTCAAGAGAAGGTCCAATCTTTGATAAAGGAAGTGATGATGAAGAAGAAGAAACTGAACTTGTACCCTAGACATATGAAAGATTACTACATATTTGGTACTGAGAACCTGGAATAGAATGGTATGTATGTACTTTTGGAGAACAACTAGAACACCATGTTCCTTTGTTGTCACAAACCAATGTCTAAGAAGTAGAGGAGGAATAAGAAGAAGAAGATTCTCTAGGAGTTCGACAAGCAGAGGAATTCCATGAAGAAACCCCTCAAGAACAAGAAGAAGACATAAATAGAGAAGAAGAAGCGAGTAGATCAAACTTTTCAAGGGTTATATTCTATAAGAAAACAACAAGATGTACATACTAACTGGGGGCAATTGGTGACAATTTCACATATCTTGGATCTACCACACAATGATTCATAAATGGCCAATAGGTACACCAGATAACTATTGTTGAATTTCTAAATCAATCTCATGATAATATATCAGACTCACATGATTATGAATGGGATCACATATCTAATGCTACCATGGATATTGAGGTAGATGTAATCCATAAATTTTCACCTTTACTGGAAGGGGGGGAGAGTTATAATACGACCCATAATACAAATTTTGTTACAAAATTGGTTGATGGGGTGATACCTAGAATAATTGATGAAGACACTGGCATCTTAATGGGATTAGAATAATTCCAAAGGATACGAGATATGAGTTCCAATATGATAAGAGAAGAAGGAGAAAGTTCCAATGATGAGTCGCTAGAGTTAGGTTCACATAACACTAACAACAACACTAATAATGATGACCCAAATCTAAATGATCTAAACACTATAGAAGCTAACTTAACAGAATATGTCTTGTCAGTTAATAGTATTGACAATGACGCGATGTTGTCCTTAAAACCCTCTAAATTATTATCCCTGGTAAACCCTGAACTTATTGATTGGATAGACTTGGAACCTACTCCGATCATAAAATTTCCTAATGAATACACTTTGGCCTGTTATCTAAATACTTGTGAACCCTATCCCTCTTCCACCAATGCAAGGAGCGTGAATATGAAAGAGGAGGATATCAAGTTTCTTAGTCAAAAATTGAAAATTAAAAAGAAAAAAAGAAATGATGGTGAAAACCATGTTGTGGCAATATCATATTCTAAAAGAGTAAAAATAAAAGATGTATTTGATGGTGAAAACCTCTCAGAGGCACAAAAAGATGAGATTCTTGATATCCTCCTTGAGAACTTTCAAGAAATATATTCAGTAATGATAGAACCAACACAACTAGTTAATTTGGGAATGACAGAAGTTCCTCAATTTATCCATTTGGTTATCAGAAGAAGAAAAGACACAGTTTACTAAGTTCCTTAAAGAGAAAAAGATAAACTTTGCATGGTCTTATACTAATATGCCTGGACTAGATCTTGAATTAATAATGCATCACTTATCTATAGCTCTTGGAATAAAACCTGTCAAACAGGAATTAAGAAAGATACACCCACACATGGCATTGTTGGTAAAAGAAGAGCTAGAGAAACTCTTAAACATTGGATTCATAAGGGTCATCACTTATGCAAGATGGATTTTTAATGTAGTCCATGTTTCTAATGAAGATAATTCTATCATAATTTGCATAGACTTTAGGGATCTAAATAAATCTTGTCCTAAAGATGACTTTCCACTACCGAATATTGATATGATTATAGACCTTACGACAGGATAAAAAATTCATTCACTCATGGATAGATTTTCAGGCTATAACCAAATAAATTTTTCCCCTAAGGGGAAAATTTTGCTGGAATGTAATGCTATTTGGGATAAATAATGTCAGAGCTACATATCAACAAGCTATGACGACAATCTTCCATGACATGATACATAAGAACATGGAGGACTATGTGAATGATACCTTAGCCAAGTCAAAGATAAGAAAAACTCACATCAAACACTTGACGGAGATACTAGATAGAATGGAACAATTTAAACTAAGGCTTAATCCAAAGAAATGTGCATTTCAAGTCCAATCAGGGAATCTCTTAGGGCTTATTGTATCAACTAAAGGAATTAAAGTGGGCCCAGAAAAATTGAAAGCAATAATGGAAATGCCACCCCTCATAACATCAGTCAAATGAGGACTCTCCAAGGAAGACTCCAGTCAATCCAAAGATTCATGTCTCAACTAGCAGATAGAGCACAACCTTTCAAAAATTTGTTAAATAAAGGAGTCACTTTCAAATGGGATGAACATTGTGAGAATAATTTCAAGGAATTAAAGGATTATCTAGCTAATTCTCCTATCCTAATGGCACCTATTCATGGAAAACCATTATTACTCTATATTTCAGCTATGACAACATCGCTTGGGTTATTGCTAGCACAAGAAGACGGTAACAAGAAGGAATGAGTGATTTATTATATCAGCAAGACATTGGTGTCTTATGAACTCAACTATAGTATCATTGAAAAGGAATGTCTGGTAGTTGTGTTTGCATCCCAAAAGTTGAGACACTACATTCTTTCGCATACAATAAAGCTTATTGCAAATATTGATCCTCTAAAGTACCTCCCAAGAAAAAAAAAAAAAACATTGACAGGAAGGATAGAAAAATGGCTCTTAATACTTAGTGAATTTGATATAGAGTATTTAGAAAGAAATCCTATTAAAGGATAAGTGTTAGCCAATCAACTAGCTGATTCACCATTGGAAGATACAACACTATTGATTATAGAGTTTCCAGATGAGACAATAATACACTTAACACAATATCCATGGAAGATGTACTTTGATGGTTCTTTCACACAACAAGGATCCAGAACAGGGGTTTTGTTTATCACTCCTCAAGGTTACAAGATACCTAAGGCATAAAAAATGATGTTTCCATGCACCAAAAACATCTCAAAATATGAATCATTGGTAAACGGTCTCAAGCTAGCCATTGAAAGGAAAATCATAGAGTTACATGTATATGGTGACTCTCAACTCATCATAATTCAAGTAAATGGAGAATATCAAACAAAAGATGAGAAGATGATGCCCTATAAGAAGATGGTAGAAGATTTGAAGAAGTACTTTGTCTTCATCACATTTTAACTAATTCCAAGAACAAAAAATAGAGTTGCAGATGCAATGGCAATGCTAGCATCTATGTTACAACTGGAGGAACATCAATTCCACTATGAATTCTTGGTGGAAGAATTATCCATTTTCTGCATTTGATACACCTGGTGTTGGCAAGTGATCATTTTGGGTAATGTGATTCACTTTTAGGTTATCATTTATGGCAACACATCTAGGTTTAAGATCGATTGTTTTCAAGATAAGTTTTGGTATGTCCAAAATTGACTAAGTACAGAAATAGAGGTACAGTATTGTTTTGGATATCAAAGATAGAGATCGATAAATTAATCCATGCGAGCTTAGTGGAAGACAGTATGGAGTATTTCTGACATACACCTAAGATTGATTTGGATTTGGTTAAGTTTATAATAAGTTATAAGGATTTGAAGACTGACAGACAACAAAGAATAGCAACACAGAGCAGTTGGACAGCAGCAAAGAATAAGGGACTATGACTTGGACTCCAGGAAATCAAAGTTGTATTTTTGTTATTGATAGTCTATACTTTGACTATGCAAGTGTTTCGACTATGCATTTGATATTTACTATATTAAATATATTTTGTATTGAAGGTCGACTTAGTACTATTTGTAATATTCATAGTGAGAGCCAACTTTGTAAAGTTAAAAGATATATATGTAAGATCTTTTTGGTAAAGATTATGAAGTGAGGAAGTGAAGTGTATGCAATATTATATCTGAAAGAGAAGATATGAAAATGGCAGAGCAGAGAATGGCAGAGCTATAAAGGAACTATCAAAGCACTTGTGATGCTTGTTTTGTTCATGACTGAGAACCTTTTGTAACAGAATTACATTGTAAAAGTTGTAAGCTTATTGGCCCCTAACAAGGTGTTGTGAACCTTTAACAGGGTTGTTATTCCTCTAACAGGGAAATGTATTATGTAATATTCAGCTCCTAATAGGGATAGGTCTCCTTACAAGGACATTATAATTTAGTACATCCTTGTGGGTATCATCCCCACCGAGGTTTTCCCTTGGCCAGGGTTTCCTCATAAACAAATCATGGTGTTATGAGTTCTGTGTTATTTGTTTATGTTCTTTCCTTTACTGCAATTGTATTGTTAATGTTCAAGTGGTTGAAGAATTTAATTAACTATTATAATATTGATTCACCCCCCTCTCAGTATTATCCAATCCTAATAATTGGTATCAGAGCTTTTGGCCCTCGGAGAGAGCCTAACAGCTTGAGGGAGATCAAAATGGATTTGAACAGTTTACAGGAGAACTTTGAAGCTGCACTTGAAGACCTTGATAATGCTAAAGAAGAAAATGGTGAATTGAAGTTCAACATCTGAAGAGCTGAGAGATTCATATAGAAACTGAAAGAATAACTTGAACTTTCTAGAAGTCAGAGAGAAGATGTTATGGTTCAGATAAAAGAAGACTTAGATGAGGACAATTCAGATCAGGTGAAGCAACTGAAAGAAGAGATTGAGACTCTAAAGCTTGAGAACAAGAATATGGCTAAAGAAATACAGATACAGGAGGATGCTAAGAAGAAAGTTGAAGAAACCTTGAACAATGCATTGAATCAAATGAAAGATGAAGTTGGCAGCTACAAGAACAAATACTTAGAATTGGAGAAATACAATCAAATTGTGAAAGGTGAACTTACTCAAGCAAAGAAACATATTGAGAAACTTCACACCAGCAGTGAATTGATTGATGAACAACTAGACAAGCAGAAAATTATAGGTGACATGACTGGTATTGGCTTCAATGAAGCTGAATGTTCAAAGAATCAGGAAGAGAAATCAGATGAGAATATTAATGCTAAGAAACCATCTATTGAAGAACCTACATAGCAGATTAGACCTTTTAGAGGCAAATGCTTTGGTTGCAATAGATTTGGACACATGAAGAAAGAATGTAGAGGTAATACCCCTTTTAGAACTCTTTCTGGTTATTGTTGTAACTATAATGGATATGGGTACAAAAAGACAGAATGCATAAAATCCATTTATAGACAAGACAATGGAAGAGAACCTACAATGAAACCTACATGCTACAAATGTAACAACATTGGACACATTGTGAAGTATTGTAAATTACAAGTTAATTAAGAAAGAACACCACCTATATGTTACAAATGCAATAATCCAGGACATATAGAAAAGTTTTACAGGTATAATGGAGTAGATAATAGAAGAACACCACCTCCTATGAAACCTCAGAAGAATGGAAGTGATAATGGAAAGAGTATTGCAGATGTGAAGAGTGATTTTTAAAATTGTTTTAAGAAAGTAGAAGACAGCAACAGTGGAAATATATGGAATATTAAAGAAACTAGTGAGACATTAGTTCAGGGAGAGTCAGTAGATGCTACTGGATCTTCGCCTGAAGGTAGCAAGACAGAATCGACCTAATCGGCCGATCATGGCCTTAGGGGAGCATTAAATGCAACACATCAGAATTTATCCTACCCTGCAAATCATGTAGGGAGCTCATGAAATCTTGGGAATATGTTGAGCTAACATTATGGATCATATATCTAAAAGCGCATCATCAGCCGACTTGTATATTTGGATCGCGAGAATTAGCAGCCGACCAGACAGTTTGGAGTGAAAAAGAAAATTTATAACCTAACTTGTATAGAGCGCCGTGTTATGATCTATTTTTCTATCATTTGACAAGGAGTGGGCTAAGGAGATCAGAGAGAAGAATTATTAAGACATTTCTACACCTATCGTGCATGATCGATTGAAGCATAAACTCAGATTTCTATGTGTGAAAGGTATTCTACATTATCTAAGCTATGGATGCACCTATGATTTTCAATGTTGTTGATCATCCTAGATACAAATTCAAGAAACATCCTTATAATTCGTGTGAAGAGGATCCAGAAGGAGCATTTTCATAGACCCCACATGGCGTATTGCACGTAGAAGACATCAGGGCTTACATACATTGTAAGTATGACACATTGGGAGATGATGATATACTCATTGAAATGGAAGATATGACTGAGAATGGAATCATGAAGGAAGAATGGAAGCATGTCAATCAATTAAGTATAATAAATATTATGGATCTGTGCGACTTCGATGAAAATGAATGGTTTAAAATAATTATGAGCAGGGTTCATGACCAATTCATATGGATTGGTAGCCAACCTATATGATATGCAGTGACCTAATTCATGAGATTACTGGTTTAGATAACACTGGAGCTGTACCCGTTGTGGAGAAACATGTCAAGAAGGAATTCAAAACCCTAAAACACTCAAAGTGGGACAGAAGGGAAATGACAGTAAATGATATTTTCCAACAAGATGTAAGGTTGATTGCAATGATACTTTGTTACAATTTTTTCTACAATAGTAGACCTAATTTAGTATCAGCTAGAGTTATTATGATGGCATGGAGAATGATAAAAGAAAACACACAGAACAACCTATGTGAATTATTGGCACAGCAATTCCTTGAGAATGTTAAGCTTGTGAAGAAGGACATAACGGAAAATTTCAGGTTTGGATCATTATTGGTACACATGTTCATTCATATTGAACATAAGTTTCATGGTCTACACCCTAATGGCTAGAAAACTAGAGTTCCTACTGGTATACTAATCTCACAGAGTTACAAAAGATAGAACAATACTTGGGTAGATGGAGAACTATTTGCAATGATCAAAATTCTACAAAGACAAATGAAGAGTAGATACAGAATACATGAGGACATTGTTGAGAAGTACAAGGACATAATTTGTTTTATGGTTGAAATAGACTGTTTATGTTTTGAGGCAGTGACCCCTAGAAATAAATGGTGTTACCCTATGGGCTATGAAGTGAGTTCCAAAATGTACTCACCATGAAAGTAGAACATATTCTTGCATCAGAAGTTGATACATCAAAAGAGAGATGGGGAACATATGAGGAGAATTCAGAGAAGGTAAGAGAAGAATAGTATAGAGGACAAAGGACAGAGGAAGAGAAAGATTACTAATCTTATTCATGACTGCGGAGTAAAGGTTGGCCTATCTGAGGAAGAACTGAAAGATATTAAGAAGAAGATGGCAGATAGATCCCTTGGAGTAGCTAGTGGAATCTCTAATGCCCCTTCCACCCCTGAAGTAATTATGGTTGATAACACACCTCCACCACAGCAACAGGCAGAACAAGCAAAGGAAGTTACTCCTAGAGTAACTAGATCTAGTATGCAGACAAAAGAGAAGAACGCAATTGAAGAAGAAAAGAAAACTGAGAAGAATAAAGCATGGAAACCTGACATTAAAATTTTGGAGAAAAGATAAATTGAAAAAGGAAAATTGGTTTCAATTGATAAATATTATGACAAATATGAGGAAATAGATAAACTAAAAATTAAAGACATTGTGATAGAACACATGCTTAGTTTCAAGAAGACACTTTTGGAAGTTGAAGGAAGCATACCCTCAGATATGTATACAAAATTGGAAAGCAGAAAACATTTGGCACAAGTTGAAGATGATCAGATTAGAAACAAAGAGATTGATGACATGTTGCCTGTGTTATCCATATAAGAGAGAGATATTATAGTCAAAGAATTGAAACCCCTGTTGAGGACAAAGACCATATTACTAAAGATAATGGCGAGGAAATACGATGAAGTGACTAAGGAAACTCAGAAGGCACTTGAGAAGATATTGTTGAGAACTAATTTTTTCAAGCCCCCACCTCCTAAGATAGATTTACCTACATAATTGGGAATGGATGACAGCACAAAGGACACAGAGACTAATGATGAAGAGAGTAAAGAAGACACTACTGCAGATTCCTATGTTTGTGGTGTGGTAGTAACACTAGACCCCTCACAAGATGAGAAGGACCCTTTTATAGTAACCATGGACACTTCTATTGTTGATGAACCTAAGAAGGAAGAGGAGAATAAGGAAGATGAGCAGAAAGAGGATGAAGGATAGAAGATTGAGAAAAAAGAAGATGAAAAGGAAGAGGTAACTTCACCATCTAGCTTATTGTTGGCAAGTAGTAATGTAAATGTCGATAACATGGATGAAGATGAACTGGT
>MU225289.1:624456-641154 GCA_018584345.1 Thuja plicata | reverse complement strand
TATATATATAAAGAAGATAGTACAGACAGATGACTGGGATCGAGACATTGAGTGGACCTCACCAGGTGAGTAACTACGACTTCATCCCTAGTCATTAAATAACATTATAGATATACACACACATAAAGCATCAAGTATATAAAAGAGTAAATCAATTATAAGAAAGGGTTACATCATAATCCATTAGGATTAGTCACATAATCAAATTGAATAACTAAAGAGATAATCAACTCATGTATACCGATGAAGAATATAACCATAACAAATATATCTAAGGAACTGGAAACATTATTTGTGAGTTTGTATCATATCATCAACGACTATCCAGGAAACTTAACTATATAGTCCATCAACAATATTATATAAATGACTTGGATTACTTCATAATCAAATACCAAATCATCATAAACATGGAACATAAGTAACGATTTACGAATGTTTTCCTATCCATCATAACTTATCAATGATCAGGGTTAGATTGGTAATTACAAAGCATAAACCATACAAAGAGAACAGCAACAATGTCCATTACCTTATTCAAATATTAATCTTGAGCATAGTCATCAACATCTAAAATCACCAAGTAAGATACAAGATTCATCCAAAGTAACCTTAACAGTAGAAGGTCTTTTAAAGACTTAAATATCCTTCAAGCACATATCCCACAACATCCATCATACAGAAAGGTTTTAAAAGGTCATCATACCTAAGTGGAGAACACCCAAGGATACCTTAAGGTAGTATGTCAGAAATTAGGGTCAACAGGTACTAGATTATGAAATCATTATAAACAAACTATTGGAATAGGTCAGACAAGTATCACAAACATCTAAGCACTAAGAGAAGCATCAAAAGATCTTACTACACTCAAAAGAATCTAACAAAAGAAGCAAACTCATATTAGGGTTAAAAGGGTATTACAATCTTTGCATTTAGAGTTCATGCAATTGTCGTAGTTGATTTAGAATTTAATTGTTTGGTGGTTTAATTTTAATTACTGGCTAATTAGTCGTAGTTGAATTCCATTTAATTGGAATTGATTTAATTTATTTATGGGAATTCTATAGTTGTTTTAATTTATTTAAATGATTTAATTGTAAGTCTTTTTTGGCCCTTTGGCAAAAAATGACTTTATATTTGGGAAAATAGTTTATTTTCCTCAATTTTGTTTGTTCATAATTTGGATTTTGCTCCAAATTGTTTTAGAGAAAATCACTAAATTTCTTGTAGTGTTTGATCCACTTGTCGAATTCTCGTGGGTAGTGGCTCGTTGGATTCGTGTTGTGAATACTCTCATTTATCTGGAGCCCTTTCAGTGTTCATGAAGGATTCATTTTATTCCACTCTTTTCTGTGTTTTCCTTTTTATGTGAGGTAGGGCATCTTGTAACTTTTGATTCGCTTCATCTTTCTATTCGAAGTAAATTTATATAGTTTCGTTGGTTGAGAATTAGCATTCCCCCACAATATTATTTTATTTTGTTGCCTGATTGGGTTTTTATAAGCTTTTCATTTTTTGTAAAATTAGAAATGGTGGGTTTTGTGGTGTTATGTTGCCCTTTTTTTGTGTGGGCACAGAACGAGAATTTTATTGAATAATTGTGATGTTGGGTATTTAGAGAAAATGGGTTTTAATTGTGTAGCTTGATTTTAAGTTTTATTTTTGGGTATTTTTGTGAGCGCATTATTTTATGTGCCTTCCGATTTTGTCTGTCACCATGTTTGGCATGATTGGATTGTTGTATTTGGTAGTCATCCATGAGTGTAATATGATCATGCTATCATAATGGATTCAAGACATTGTGAGTAATATCTATCACGATTCCAACTCACCTTTTTTATGTTCAAATGGTGATTTTGATACCTTTGCCAATTTTTGTCCAAATTTTGCTTTTAAGTGCATTTGTGGCTTGTTAAGATTTCCTCATGTTCTAATGGGATGTTTGATAGATTTTATTGGAATCCATGCTCTTGGAAAAGTGACCAATTGAGCTATTGGGTGTTGTGTCTTTGTTTTCATTTTCTCAGCTTGCTTTCCTTGAGTGTTTGGGAGTTAATTTGTCCTCCAGTGATTGTTTGACTCCTTGTTGATGCTTTGTGATCTACGTCCTTGGTGTAGACCAAGTAGAATTGGATTGCACTGAGGATGAACTTGTCTCCTCAATTGGCAATTGTTGACAATGATCTGGTCTTACCCCATGATATTCATGGACATGGTTTAAACTTTCATGTGGTGGCTTGAACATGACTTAGTCATTCATGCTTATATTGGGGTTGGCATGGAACCCTTGGAAGTGTGTTTGAGTCTTCCACTTATGTGTGATCGTGTAACAGTCATGATTTACTTCCAATATGTTTATGTATTTGTTTATGCATCGTGGTTATGAATGCACTTATGTACTTGTTGTATAATGTATGACCTTATGTTATGAGGGTTCCTTGGCGGAGCATTACATCATTTAGATCTCCTTTTATCTCCATTTGCATCAATCATCTCTTCCATCATCTTGTCATCTTTATTATTTTCTTCTTCTTCCTTGTTGTAATAAGATCATTCAATCACTTTATCCATCTGATATAAATCTTGTGAACCATATTTCAAATCAATCAACTCATCGCACATCAATCACTCAATCATTCATGGTATCAACTTGTCTTGCACTAACATTATTCTCAATCATCTTAATTATCTAATCACCATGCATCAAGACTGGAGCATTACCTTGCAATCATCATCAATATCAATTTATTTGCCTACAACTAATGTTTGTCCCACCATCTCATTTGCTTGCAATCAATTAATCCTGCATCATCTTATCCTGCACGATCAACTAGCTTTATCAGCTCAATCAACTATCAACTAGCCCAAACTTATTATATTTTATTATCCTGGTCATTTCCATCAATTGGTTAGTTATACTTATCAGGTGTCTAGATTATCATTTGCTTAGTGTAATATCTTATAATTTCATATAGCTAAATCAACCGTGTGGCATCAAATCAAATATTTCCTAAAATCTATCGAGAGATTGGCCTTAGAATTTCTCACACAATCTCTTGAGTGGGCATGCCTATTGTCCATACCTGGTCAAACTAGGGCATAAATCAACAATCACAATTATTTTGCGAGCACAATTTTTTCTTTGAATTAATGCGATGGGTTGTATTATTTCAAAGAGGGGAAGAATGTAAACATGTAAAAAGCATCCTTTTACATTCAATATCAATTTTTCCATTAAGTAGTGGATCCGCTATTATAATATTCTTAAGATTTGTGTTTGATATTATTTTCAAATTGATAAAGCAATATTGTCATAATATAATTCCTCGCTTTGTGAAGGATTAATTTTGTGAATGGCTTTCGTCGGTAGGGTTTCAACTCATGGTCCCTGCTCGAGTGTGTCGTACTCTCTGCATGCTTGCGAAGGCTATGAAAACATTAGGTGTTGGGGGTCTAACCTATTTTCTTTTGCGTCTTTGGGGAAGCTCGTTTCTTCTGCTCCAACGGCAGTGACGGTTCTTTCTTCTCTTACGGCTAAGGCCTCTCCCGATGTCATAGTGAACTTTGTCGCCATTGTGCTTCCCCCTACATCTGTGGCAAGTTTGGATTTGGTTGTGGCTCCTAACATCCACGAGGCATCGTGTTCTTTGGCGGATGGTGTTGAGGGTGTCTCTCCCTCTGCACCCAATGTCCTCCGGTCTGGACCTTCTTCGTTGGTTCCTACGGCTATGGGATCTTGTTATGCTTGTGCCTCTACAAATAGGGGGCATCGTGTTGGCTCTAGTGGGGGTGGTGGGCTTCTTCAATCTACCTCGCCCTCTGCCCCTTCTTCCTACAGCCTACTGACTTCATCTGCCACTAGGGTTATTATTGGGGGTGCAGCGGTTGGTAAGCCTGGTAATGGGTTGATGCATCGGCAAGCTAGCACAGGGCTCATTCCAGTTTCAAGTGACATTTCTATGAAGTTGAATGCGGAGATGGAGGAGGAAATAAATCATAATGTATTTTTTTTCTCCTCTCATGTTGTCATCTGTCAATTTAAGGGTTTTTGGCCCGTCCTTCCCCATTCACATGCTTGGGTCTCACAATAGTGGGAGCCCCTTATTTCAGGTACAGTCCATATTTACCCTTTGGTTAGGGGTTTTTTATTGCTAAATTTGAAAATGCTTAAGACGGAAATGTTATCTTGTGTGATTTCTTTTTAAGTTGGGAGGATAAATTTTTGTTAATTGTTAAGCCATGCCATTCTAATTTCTGCCCTTCCTCTGAAACGTTTAATAAGATTTTGATTTGGGTGTTGCTTCCTTACCTCCCCCCTTCATCTAAGTTGATTCTCTTTCAGAGGAAGTGGGAGATGCAATATGAGATTTTATAATGGTTGATGTTAATTTGTCTAATATCTTTCATTCCACCTTTGCTTGTATTCTTTTGGAAATGGATGTTTCAAAAGGGTTGCCTGCTGAGATTGTGATTAATTCTTCTAAGGGCAGTTGGATTCAAATTTTGGACTATGAAGGGTACCCTTTAGGTGTAGAAGATGTTTTAAAATTGGTCATGTTGTTGCTCAATGTGGTTTAGAGAAAAATAAATTGTCGGCCTCATGGTGGAATGGTGCTTCTTATCAACATTATACGGTTGAGAAGAGATCTGATAGGAGTTTCTCCTAGGTGGTTGTGCAAGATCCTTCAGGTCTTGTGGCATCTTCTCAGGTTGATTTGGTTATTGTTGGCGGGAGTGCGGAAACTGTTGTTGTCCCCTCGAATATGGGTGGGGTTGTGGATCATTCTTCTTCTCCCAATGATAGTACTTCTGTGAGGCCTCACCCCGACCCATCATAGCTTTACTGCTCGATCACACTTTGATACTTTATGTTTTGATACATTGATACACTTTTTGATTATCCTGACAGAGACTCGTGATATTATGTTATGATGATGATTATATTGTATGAATTACATTTTGATATGGATTAGACCTAGAACAGGTGGTTGATTTTGATTATATATGTTTAGATCAATGAATTGATGAGAAGACCTAATTATGATTAGACTTGACTATTTCATGGATGTTTGTCATGGTGATTAAGGAATCCTTATGTTTAAACATTTCTGTATGAAAATTTTAATTAGGGGCTTGATTCTGCTTATTGATTAATGTTGCTAATTATGAATTGAAAATGTATATTACATGTAATTTTATCATCTTTGACTACTGATGCTCGAAGTTTAGTGTGCAGGAAAGGGAACCATGGAATTTTTTGAAGAATCAGGGCTAAACACATGTGAATTGAGTAAGCCAAGGTTTAATCCATTAAGGGGTTGAAACCTCGTTGTAATGTGACCCTTGTTGTAAATGTAATCTGAATGTGTGTTAATAGTTTAAATTTATGTTGTTGTTTGGACATGTCATTGTGAATGTGATGTATATTTTGTTTGGTGTCACTTGACACTTGTGTTGTCCATGTGGATAATGACATGTCATTTAGGGCTTGGGCAAAAATCACTTAACCTTATAGGATATTATATTAATCACTTGCATATAGATGCCCTTTAGGGATCACATCATGTTGGAACTCATATTTGAACCTTAGGGGTACTTTGGAGGGATTAAAAGTGACCCTAGAGTGTAATTTTGACCAAAATTAGTTAACCCTAAGGGAGTACCTTGGGTTAGGGCTTGTTTTTACCTATGGGAGAAACCTAGGTCACCATTATGACTCTCCAAAATGCCTACTTTTCAAAAGTGACAAAAATAGAGATAGCCACATGCATCTAACTTGTCCCACACTCTTTGCTAAACTCACAATTAAGAGGGGAGACAAAAAGGCTAGTTGTCATGTCTCATTATTACTAGTTCTTGAGTACACTTTTGGGGGTCTTTTTAGAGGGTTTTGGGAGACTTAGTGGGTGTTCACCCACTCTATAATTTTAGAGACAATTAGGGTTTTGGAAAGAGGAAGGATAAGATTTTGGGCTCTTCTCAAGTTTCATTTTTCCATAGCACATTTGGAAGGTTGGTTTCCTTTTCCATGAAGTGCTTGTTTTGTTGCAAGAAGATTTGGATGTTATTTTTTTATGAATATGAAATCTTGTATGGGATTCATGTATGTAATCTTGTATAGTGTTGTAGTATGTAAATTTTGTTGACATGTGCTAGGTTGGGAATGCACTTGGATTTTTGTATCAATTCTTGTTCTTTTAGATTGGGAGTGTTGTTCATTGGAGTTAAGGCATTACTCACCCTTTGGGAAGGGAAGAAGTGGCCTTGGGTAAGGGGTTAGTTGGGATCTCCATTGTAGTGAGTCTCTTATCTTGGAGAAGAGGGATAATTTCATGGAGTATGAGCTTCATGAAGCCATGTTGGAAATATTATATTTTGGCATAGAAATGGCCAATGTGTATATGGAAGCAATGTCAATGTAGCCTTAGAGAGGCATGGAAAACTCTTGTTGAGAAATTTAGAAATTGTAATGGCATTCTCCTCCTTGGAAAAGCCCACCTTCACCCTACTTCAATGGGTTTGTAAAACTCATTTGTGAGACCTTGGTTGGGAGTTTATTGTTGTTTTTGTGCATATAGAATGTTTGTGAGAATTTGGATGTGAAATCTTGTCTAACCTTGATTCTCCAAGCTCGGAGGTGGCCTCCTTGAGGCCTTCGTTGGGAGGTGAGCTTCCCATGGTATCCCTCATGAAATTTGTAGGTTTTTGAATTCATGAAGATGGTGCAAGAAGCTTGAAATAAATCTCTATTTGAGGGTAGTTGTGTGTAAGCAACTTCAATGTTGCATAGTCACTCTTGTATTGAAATTTATTTTTTTTGATTGTTGTAATGTTCAATTTTGGAGTTTCTCAAGCTAGATGTGAAGAGATCTCCTTCTTTATGTGATGGTTCATTAAAGGAAGATATGTTGCATACCATTCAAGTATTGTGTAGATTATCATCTTGAAGATGTGTAAATGTAGATTGTAAGATTTCCATAATGTAAAAGATAGAATCTTTAGCTCATGAATATTGCATTTTATTTCTTAAAAGAAAAGCAGTTAATCATCCATGTATAGAAGGATACCCAATATTGAAAGAGAAGGACAATATAATAGTTTCATTCCCTACAATCTTGAGGAATTGTGCATCTTGAAACCTCCATAGATTCAGCTCTCTTCAAACAAAAAAAATCTCCATTTCAATTGCAGCTCTTGAGAGGAAGAAATAACCTTGCTAACAACAACAAACCAACAAGTTAGTATATGATAATATAGAAATCAACTAATATTATTAGTCTTCTTAGTATTTTGCCTTATAAATCTATCATAATGCATACTATGATCTTTTACAAAAAAAATTGAACCAAGTAAATCAAAATGGAAGAGCTTATAACAAAAAGCCCATAGCACTTTCCAGATTTAGAGCACAAATGCTCTCTGAAATTTGTATGGGAAAGAAAATATTCTCCTTACCACAGAGAATATTCCTTTCCCAATGTGCTTTCCCTCTAATCAAATCTCATTAGCATAACCATGTGATTTAACCCTTAATCCAAGATAAACTCACCTTGTTCTTACCCTTTTCCGTGGGCCCCACCTTTACCTCTTCCCTTTTTGCTTAAAAATTTGATTGTGCTAAGTTTAAAAAAAATAAATCACTTTGTTAAAAGGCTGCACTACTTGGTAGTGGCGCCACCTCCCTTGATGTCCACATTCCCCTAAAAATTTGACATGACCTTTGTTAAAGTCAACTCCCTTCATAACATGCGAAATTTCCTTGGAAGATGGAAGTTTAGTTGGTGGGCCACAGAAAACACATCATCACCTCCTCCCAGCAAACCGTGCCACCTTCCCTAGGTTCTCCTTGCCATGTGAAATCCTATGTATTGGATGGTAAGATAGGTGGTGGGCCCCCCCTCCAAACTGTCCCTTTTGCCCTGCACTTGCTCTTGGGAATTCGGTCCCCTTTCTCCAATGTTTTTTTTTGGGTTTTAGGCTTTGTCATAGAAAATGTTAGAATAGTAAGTTAGTGGATAGTTAGGATTAGTAGTTAGTGGATAGTTAGGATTAGTAGTTCATTAGATAGTTAGGTTAGTTTAGCAAGTAATTAGTATATGGTTAAGTTATTAAATGAGATCTAATTCCCTTTTGTTTTAATCATTAATTGTGTAGTGTTTTAGGTATATATAAACTAATTTTTTGATGTAGCATAATTCTTTAGGAAAATAACTTTAGTGTTTTGTTGATGGATGGATTTATTAATATGTTTTAATTTTAATTGGTGTTGGAACCACTTATCAATATAATAATTAGTCATTTAGATGGAACCTTAACATTAGGGTATTTTATTATTGTAAGATTTTTGAATCTAATAAATAGGGATTTTGGTCTAAAGTGTTGATTAGTCTATTAGAAAGACGGATTTTCTCAATTTATTCAATTGTATAGTTAATGTTAAATTTTATTTTATTATCAAAAAAAGGGGGAATTATAATGCTCTTGTGTTCAAGGGGTTAAGGGTTATGCTCAATTTCAATTAAAAGTTAATTTAAATTTTGAATTGGAGGATATTTCAAATGTCTAATAAAAAGGTTAATTTAAAGTTGTATGTTTTCATCATAGGAGAATAATTTTATTAATGATGTTATTAGGTTAGGAAATCAGATTTGATTTCAGCTATTGGATTTTAATTAATAGTTGTTTGGTATAGTGAAATTATTATGCAATTTTAATCTTGTCAATTGTTAAATGTTTCATGTATGTTGTTTAAAAGGGAGTAAAATACTAATCTGACTAGGCCTTGAGCTAGTAGTTAATATTAACTGGAACTAGACTTGAACGGATTAAGTTGTAATCTAGATTTAAAGTTAAGTAAGCATTAGGGCAACCTAGATCAACATATGTTCATAACCACTAACTACCATCATGATTCTAAACATGGAATCAGAGTTAGATCAACCTGAGTTGAGTATTCATATAACCCGTAGAACAAGTTGATGCCCAATTCTGCATCTGTTTGTGGCATGACCCTTATTCAATCTGCATATATACCTTGTAATTCGAAGGTTAACTCTACTTTGCTATCATCTTTCCAACTCAACCATTGTTAGTTGTACGTACTTGTGTGCTTTAAAAAAAAATTGTGTGTGTTTTACCCTAGTTTTGGGCATGACAACTTCTTTGAATGTATGTGGGAATGGGATCCCAACGTCTACTTCTTCCGATAGTGTTTTGGCTACCAATTCTGGTAGCATCCCTACTAATGATGTGCCTATTAAAAGAAATTGTGATGTTGCCTCTAGGTTGTTGGGTGCTCCCTCTGTTGGCCTTATTTCTCAAGTTGTTGGTGTTCCAGTGATGGGTTCGTTGGTTTGGAAGGATGTAGTTGCTAAAGTGGAAGAGGGTTTGGATTATAGTGAAAGGAAAAAATCCAAGACATCTACGCCCTCTTTTGACATGACTCTTTGTTCCCACAAGGGCAATGCTAAAGGTAAATTTTAATGGTTCCTGGTTGTGGAGGACTAGGTTGGAGATTTCTCTAGTCCTTTCTTTGGTTTTTGGTTGTTTGTTGGCCTTTTTGTGCAACTTTTGTTTCAGTTTGTGGGAGCCTAAAGGTAAAACCCACGTTGTGGTCTTGTCCCATTCTTTCATGGTGGGCTTTCATGGTATATCTTTTGTAATCTCTTCTAAAGGGTTTTGAGTCCCTTCAAAACCTGGGTTTACCTTAATCAAAAACATTCGTATTCATATTATACTGATAATCCCATCATAGCATTCCTATTATTCATTATATTATTATATATGCATATTTCTCCATCATTACCATTAATCTATTTAGTAAAATATTCTATTTACTATTATTATTCCATTATTCTTATTAAATAAATACATATTCTATTATTATTAATTTCTTAAATCCATCTCACATCCACTTCATCCTTTATTTATTATATTCTACCCCCACTTGCTACATCCACTTAGCCTATTTACAATTCTATTGTCCAATCTTTTATGCCACATTCATCCTGATATGGGATTCACCCTAAGGACATCTATTTAAATAACGGTCCTTCTCATTTCTGATCCATCACTTGCATATCGTTTGCATCCCTTTCTCGCATAATCTTTATATTTTAGCTTATTTCGCATTCTAGATTTCTCTTACATTTTTGCATCTTTTTTTATCATTCATTTCTCAATCTTTGTTCTTCATAGCTTCTTGTGCATGTGCTTCTGAGAGCATCCATTATTGAGCACAAGACCTTGATAGATAGGAGGCCAATGGAATCTGAAATCCATTTGCATGCATGTGTTGGTTAGATGAGATGTTTTGTTTTGCATGTGAGTGTTTGGCAGGTATTCCATTGTTGGATGTTCGAATGATCTAAAAGATAGATCATATACACTTAGAAGTATAAGGGTGTGGGAAAACTTATATAAATAGGGTTGTCATATGAAACTATTAACTTAGTGCTTCGACCACTAACTGTAATATGTAAAATACCATCATGAAACTTTAATTTAACTATTTCAACTCAAATTGAATAATTAAGCTATTTGAAATGAAAATATTCAAGAACGTCTCATGTTTCTCTAATTGGAAGGACAATATGAATGTTCTCAGTTGCAAATGAGCAATCAGTGACAACCTCTAAAAACTAGAGTGAAAATGATGTGCAATTATGCTAAATGATTAATTTAATCCTAATTATGATATTACAATGCTCAAATTGAATTCAAATTACTCTAAACAATGGATGTAGATTTGACTATAATGATGATGTAAATGATAGTGGATGTGAATTGGTGCGAGTATATGTGAATTGGTAGTAAAGTGGTGGTTTGCATTGAGAAATGCATTTTATTTATAAGATTTTCCCAAGGGTAGGGGTTAAAGCGATTTAACCATGATTAGATTAGAGGGGTTGAGATATGTTTCAAATAGGGGAACAAGATGACAAAATGAGTGGCTAAGATAGCAAAGCCTTGAGTGATCCATGTGCTTTCAATTCTCTCTTCTCATTAGTTAATTGATTTTTGTCCCTTGGTGGTTGTTGAGAGTATTTAGAAATTAATTAATTCAAACAATTAATTAAATTAGTCATGTTTGGGCATTAGATGGGTTGAATTTGATTTAATTGAATTGAATTATATAACTAATTGAATAAATCAATTACTTAGTTTAATTAATCTTGTTTAACTTGAATTTAACTAATTAATTGTTTTATTAGTTAATCCATAATATTGTCTTGAGTTGATCACTTTGACTTTGGTTGACCAAATTAGGGTGTATACACACTAACATGTTGTGATATGAAGAGTAACTCTCAAAGAGCTACTTTACGCCCAAACTAGCAAATGAAATTATCTATGCTTTATGATATTATAGATGTAATAGAAACAAAAGAACGTCACCACTAGTTAGCTGGATCATTCAAAGGCTCTACATCCTTCCAATTTACTTGTAAGGCTTTACTTTTGAGAGCAAAGAGCTCTTCATCAATGCGCTCCATCGCACTCGCTTCGTCATTGGGCCTCAGGTCCTTTTTCTTGATGCAATAACTAGTTCCTTTCAAGCACTAATAATGCATCATCGATCATTCAATCCTACATCCTCCCATCCTTTCAAACACTAATAGTGCCTCAACGATAATTCAATCTTACATCTTACTAAAGACCCCTTTCACCTCCGACAATTCCAACTCGACCAATACCAATCCTAAAATGTAAGAAAGACTCATCTACTTAAGTTTAGTAATTCCTTAGCCTACATCTTACTAAAGACCCCTTTCACCTCCAACAATTCCAACTCGACCAATACCAATCCTAAAATGTAAGAAAGATCCATCTACTTAAGTTTAGTAATTCCTTAGCCTACATCTTCCTAAAGACCTTTCACCTCCAACAATTCCAACTCGACCATACCAATCCTAAAATGTAAGAAAGATCCATCTACTTAAGTTTAGTAATTCCTTAGCCTACATCTTCCTAAAGACCTTTCACCTCCAACAATTCCAACTCAACCATACCAATCCTAAAATGTAAGAAAGACCCATCTCCTTAAGTTTAGCAATTCCCTAAAGAGAGAATTACTTGAAGAGGGCCTTCAAAAAAATCCTTAGGAATAGAAAAACAAACACTTTCTTCATCCAATGAACAAGAATAGATCCTAACTACAAGGACTAATTTGTGACTACAAACTTATCCCATATCTCTAAACTTGTCCTCTAACAAAACACAATTCTAATACAAAATTCAAAACATTTTTATCTAACAAAGAAGCATTGATAATCTAAGATCATTCAATACCGCTCAATCTTCAAACAAGCGGTTATGTACATTTATCGTCACATCATGTTTCCTAATCTATTTGTTGCAAATTATCACAAATACTTCATTTTCCTTTACAAAATTGTTACTTAGAATGAAAAGAACACATGAGACTGAACCCAACACACATGGACATTAAGGCTTAAGAAAAAAATTATTATTTAAAAATAATATTGTGTTTTGATTTACTCCTGGTTTATTTATTTATCGGAAAAGTTTCAGGCGCGCGCACATTATGAAAAGCCAATAAAAATCAAATACGCAAATGGCACACCCTCGTTCTAAATTCAACATTGTAGAGATGTCCACAGCAATTTCAATATTGATGCCTCGAATTTTTCTGTTAATTGGTAATTTTCTTGCTTATTACAAAAGATTCCATATAGAACTATCAAAGAGCAGACGTAAATATATGCCAGCGCCGAAGAGTTCGCAAATACACTGTTGAAACAAATAATTTTACATTATTTAAACAGCTTGACCAGTGGCAACATGTTCCAATTAGGAACTCTGCTCATCGCTTTCAAATCACCGTACTCGATTGTCAACATTCAATTAATGTATTTTTTCCATCTTCATGATGATTTTGCAGCTATATTTGCAAGCTTTCAAAAAGCTAAGTTGGTCTGAATCGTGCTAGACAAGCATTTGAGTTAAAAAAAAAATTATGAAGATATTTTTACTTTTTCTATGTCTGGGAAGACTGTTAAATTGCAAGTAAAGAATATAACTAAATAAAATGGAGGACAAAATGAAAAGGCTGGGTCTCTAGTCTCTACAGAGTTTTAACTGAAGAGAGCGGAAGCACAGAAGAATTTTACCGCATTGAAACTTGATGGTAATGGCATTGAGTTAAAATTTCAGCCTCCGACATATTCAGGGTACACTCGAGGGTAAATTACATATCATACAAATGCCAGTCTCCAATATGGTACTTGAAAGAAAATGAAGTTCCAGTCTGTAGCAATACTTCAAGGAACATAAGCATATATTTTTTACAGCACCACATACCCTTCGTTAGCACTAGATCTATCATTTGATGCGCCATTGTCAAGTCATAAAGTGCTTTGTACAGAGAAAAAAACTAACTGCCATTAAGCAAATCTCCTCCCACGGGGGATGTCAGTTATTTATTTACCACTCATACAAATCTCGTAGAGCCCACACGAAAAGCAAATGCTTCAACAGTGTCTCATACACTTGCCAAAATTAACAATTCCACTGATCAGTCACGTGCAGGAGGGCTTTTTAAGTCTCTCCTAATTCCTAAATTTTCAGTGTAGGACCACGCTCTACTCATTTCTCCTAAAACAGATTTACCCACGTACCCATTAGTATGAGTATTATCACTGGCTTCCTTCTCGGCCCCGAGAAAATGAGACAAAACTCTGTTTTGAGGTCCATAGCTATGGACATTGTTGGATCTACTGTTAAAATAAGGTGAATCAGGTGCTCTCCCAGGGCTAGCCTGGGGTGTGGTGGAATAGTTTGGTGTAGCAAAAGGAGTAGCATAGGGAGTTAAGGAGACATGAACTGGATTTTGTGAATAAACCATCTTATGTGGAGGAAGAGTACCTCTGCTGCTGACAGGAGGAATGGAGGAAAATTCACGCTGAGCAGTTCGTTTGGACATATCATCCACATAAATTAAATCATCAGTGCGAGCAATAATATTGAAGGCCAAACTCTCCAAAACCCTTGAATAGCTTTCCAAAATTGCTTGGCCTACATCCTGCAAGAATACCAACATGCATTTTTGTTCAGATTTAATCTGCCTAAAATCAAAACACTACGAAACTCTGTCTGAGAAATCAATATCTTTGTCTACAACTAACCTATCTGTGTTACATTCTTTATCATGGTCAATGTGGTCACATGGTACTTAACAAATACATTCAAAACAGCCCACTCAACCGTGCAGATTTTTTTTCATGCTATTAGAAATGAATTCGGGCCACTGATTTGAGCTATTTTGAAGGTCAAGTATTAAAAGTAATGATTCAGTGTACCCAGCCTTCCAGTTGGCTCATATCAAGGACATGTTTTTCAATGCTTTTAGGAAGAAATTAGCACCCGTGATTTGAAAGGAAAGATGCTACAGTAGCAGAATAGTTTACCGATATTAATTATAAATTGGCACACATCAACAGTGCAAATTTTCTCCATAGTTGAATTTGCACTGTTGATGTGACCAATTTGTAGCCAAGAATCCTACATGTGCTTCAATATAAACACTTAAAAAGACAGGTTCAACTAATAAAGCACCTTATTGTACTGTATCTTGTTCATATCCAAAATAGTCTGAGACAAACCAGGAAACCTGAGCTTCAAGGTTAATAGGAGACTTTCCGCTCGTTCTGCGAGGAGCTCTCTCCTCTCAACATCTCCAACAAAGTCTTTCATCTTGCCCCAGGAAGACTTGGAGGTGGATCTGTTATCCCTTCCACTATTTGTATGCTTAGAATGAAGTTTTTGATTCCACACATGTATAGCACCTTCAATGCGATTCACAATTTCCAAAATGTGATGTTCAGATGACAAGTCTAGGCAATCTAGAAGACAATCTGGAGAAAATTGTTCTGCTGTGATGTAGCGATACATGATATCACCAAGGCTAGCTTTCCCATTCTGAGAGACAAGAAAACAAGGACTTATCAGTTTTGCAATGTCTCAAGGACAGAAACAATGCCTTAGGTCAAGTACATTAATTGTGGTCCAACAAAATCCTCAGAAATGCATACCTTTGGGAGTGTTTCTAAATAACTGTTGGGAACCTCCATCTCTGACAAGACTTGATTATTGATTGCCATGGCTGCCTTGAGGATTTGATTGGTACATTCTCGATGATGTTGCAATTGCTTCCTTGCACTGTCGGACAAGCCATCTGGAGGAACCCTGGGAGTGGGTAGCCACCATTTTTCT
This sequence comes from Thuja plicata, assembly GCA_018584345.1. Taxonomy (NCBI): domain Eukaryota; kingdom Viridiplantae; phylum Streptophyta; class Pinopsida; order Cupressales; family Cupressaceae; genus Thuja; species Thuja plicata. The sequence continues at coordinate 625,920 of MU225289.1, read as the reverse complement.
TCTTGCCGTTGAGAAGGCAGCCTGAGTGGAACACGCCCATTATCATTTACATCTCCAAACAATATTCCTTTATCCACATACCAGAATTCAGTATCGCTGAAACCATCCAAAGTTTCCTGGAAAAAGGTAATTTTAGCTGAGAACCAAGCATCATGGAAAAAGTAACAATATGCTAAAAATCATATGAATTTCCTGGAGAAGTTGAAATAACATTCAGCAATAAAGGATCATCAGCATACAAGAAACAAAGATTTTATTGAAATGATACAGCTATAAAGTATGATCAACATACAAGTAGCATGGCATCCAGCTTCTTCAAAGCTGGGAGATTGATGTATAGATCTGATCGAGGCCTGCTCACCATGACCTGATTTACAAACAGCGTCAAGAATTTTAGTTAGCAACCATTACACTATTTTGTAATACAGATTTTACACTCTAATTTTGTTAAAGGGTTGAGAACAATTCAAAAACATATGGCCAAATTCACCAACTTTTACCTCCAAACTAGCACCTTCTGGAAGCTCTTGCCAAGTGGGTATGAGTTCAACAATAGAATCACTAACACAAAGGAGCCACTCCATTTCTCTGCGCCACATTGACTTCTTCTGTGACGCTAGGGGTTCCAGCCTCCAAAGTTCACCAAATACAGAAGCTGCCACAGTTGATGCAATTTTTCTTAATTGTGGGGAAGTTAACCTTACTAGGGACCAATCTATTCAATAGAGTTGAATGTTAAGAAAGCTAAAGCACTAGTGAGTCATTATAATGACCAAACACCCTCAAAAAATCTGATCGTCGAAGTTCTAATCACAAAATGAAATATATCTAGAACTTCAAGAAAAATTAGTGACAGTGAATCTTGCAATCAAAACAAGTCACTTTTTAACATGTAAACATTTATAAAGGTATCTGATGCAGACAGATTAACTAGCTGCTCGTTAATTTGGCACAGAAAATGTGTCTTGCAATACTTTAGCTATGTATTACCAAAAAAAAAAACTTTTCATGAGAGCTTCTTATAATACGATAAAAAATACCTGCTATTTTAGCAGATTCTGACATAAGGATAGGAGAGAATGGAACTTGCGAAACACACACACACACACACACAACAACAAACTCCTTAATGCAAAATCCATTGATTCTGGAAATATGGCAACTGTATTTTGGTCAGAATAGCTACAAACTTTCTCCCACACCAACTCCCTACTGTGCCTTCCACATAAAAGTATCCCTCCTGTTGGATATATGTTAAACAGTTTATGTTTTGCACCCCTTATAGACTGCACATAGCACCGTAATTAGTGGGATCTGGGACTCTGCCACGGCTCATAGGTATGGGGGTGGGAGCCTGTGAGAAAAAAAGGGGGGGTCCTTATAGATGGCTTGTTCACCCTGTTGTTTATACTTATTGTATATTCAGATATGGATGAGGGTTAACCAGTAAAGCACAAGCAAGAA
>MU225289.1:599810-624321 GCA_018584345.1 Thuja plicata | reverse complement strand
AAAAGGGGGGGTCCTTATAGATGGCTTGTTCACCCTGTTGTTTATACTTATTGTATATTCAGATATGGATGAGGGTTAACCAGTAAAGCACAAGCAAGAAGTATTTTATTGTATTGTGAATGGTAGATTTGATATAGTAAGTGTTGTTTTTGCTAGTTTTTCCCTAAAGGGTTCCTAGGGAAAAATCTCATCTACAAGTGCATCATCATTTCTTCTGCATTTCAAATTATGTTAACATTTCTTCTCTTTACATGCATTTATCAGTATATTTTCTCTCCATTTGTTATCAGAACTATGGACTACCTAGTTCTTAGAGAGCAAGGGCATATTGGCTCTGCAATAATTATTTTCTTCGGTGGAAGCTCTATGTACATGAATCTTGCATGTGAAGAAAAACAGCAAGCACTTAAAGGATGGAGATTGAGAAATTTAATGGCTGGAAATTTGAATAGCGGAGCTAAGGTCTTCTTGTAGACAAAGACCATTGGGTTACTGTGTCAGAGAAGAAACCCTCAAGGTGAGATGGAAGAAGACTAAACAAAGATTGGTAGGAATACAAGTTCAAAATCCAGTAGTGCCTTTTCAATTCAGTATTGTTTAAGGTCTTAGCACAAGTCAATGCTAAGGAACTATTAGATACGATGCGACCTTTGTATTAGACTAAGTTGCTGGTCCAGGTAGAACTATACATACATACATACATAAACATATATATATATACTATAACATAATATAATATAGTTAAATATATAATGTAAATTAACTATAGATATTATATATTATATTGTAATATATTATTATATATATCAGATAACAATAATATGTAAATTATAATCATATATTTAGCTACCATATACATCACTATCACATGAGTATGGTATCAGGTTAGGTCAAAATTTTCCCAGCTTGTTCAGTTTAGACATGAGAAGTCGAGTCATTGCATGAAAAATAAATGAATAATACTCCAGTCAACTTACTGTCATTTCAAACTCAATCTTAGATCTTTTCACAATCTTTGTCACTTAATTTTGGCATAGGTCTCTGATCCAACTGATTAGAAGTGGCAACAACATAAAGTTGTCATCACCCCTTCAATTCTAATTACAGACTATTCAATCCATGTTTTCTGGTCTAATTTTATTATAGATTATAATATTTTAATATAAAATATATTTAATAATGTATTTTCAAAAGTTATTAAAACATTATTTTAATGCACCAAGGTCTATGATTGGGAGCACGTGTGGGTACATCCGAGCAGCAGAGGCATGCCCTAGCCATCCTGTCCTCACTCCCATTTAGTCCCATGATGGCACCAACTCCTAATGTTTCCATATACATAGATATTAGACAAAGTCCCTACTGAACAAACTCTTTTTTAGAAAAAAAAATTCTCTTAAGATGAATGATGCCAACCTCGTGACAACATCTAAATGCTTTTAACATTATGCAGGGTACATTCACCTCAGTTGATGCTGAAACGGATAAAGATAAATGTTTTAGTTTGTTATGTTCTTTGCCAAATTCATCTAGCAGTACATCATGTAAAGCAAAGCTCAAAAGTTAGTCACATCATTGCAATCAGAAGAAATGTGTGATGTCCCCAATTTAGCAGTTGTCAGTGGGACAGGATTGTTAGCCCATCATTGCGACCCTCGTGGGCTAATGCTTTGTTTTGAGGGTCTCTTGGTCAGGACTTACTATTTTGGGTAAGTCACCTCGTGCCAATTTCTATTTTTGGATGGTGGATTTCATTGTTCAATGTTCAGTATGATTTTGAGTTGGATCAAGGTGATTGATTAAGTCTTCCTTATTTAATTAATTGTGGAGTTATAAGTTATATCATTAATGATTAATGATATCTTTTGTTTATATGAGACTTTATTATTAAAGTTGAATATAATTATTGTTTCACATATCCTAAGTTGAAAGGAAGAAGTGCTTTAAGTTATTTGAAGAGTATGATTGAAGACTTGTAAAATCAAGCCTTCAAGAAGAAGATTCAGCTTTTATGAAGGATTTCAAAAGCTTGAGAATCCATCTTATGCATTTTTATGAAACTTATGAATGGGAGACTGGTTGAGGGTTTGAAGAATTATGTGCTAATTGAATTGTGAATTCGATTTGAGTGGTTTCAGCACTTTGAATTGGACTTTGCATGTCCAGTGAATTGTGTCATTTATCGGCAGTGTGCAAGGAGTGAATGCGGCTTGTTTTTGCTTAGCAATTTACAGCGCAAGGAGTCGTGGTTGTAGAACCCCAGTGCAGTGTCACAAGCTGAAGACATGATTGGTGACTAAACGTCACCCCTTTCCAGCAAACCGCAGTGGCTGGTGGAGTCACATTTTGCATTGGCAGGCGTAGGGAAGAGTAATGTCGTGCGGCCAGCATCAGAGGTCCCGCGGCCAGCAAGTAAAGAAAGAATAATAAGGTAGAAAGACATACCTACCTTCATCCTTCGATATTGTTATGTCATGGAATGAATAATGTAATGCAAGAGAATTTGAATTAGTATTTGGTTTAGAATTTGTGAGTTGAATTGTAGTGATTATCATTCTGGCTTATATATTAAAAATTACAAAAAAAAGTAATGTTTTGATTTCAAAAAGGAAAGTATAAATTATTATTTGGTGAAAAGTGAATGTTGTATTGAGATTTAGACAAAAATGCACTGAAAATCCATAGAGAATCTAACAAAGGATGCCTTGTTTGTGAATTGTTAATCCAAACTAAAACCTCCACAAGAGAGACAATCTTCAAGTAGTGATATTGCTATCAAGATTCAACTATGTAGTTTTTTTAGTCAAACTCATTGACCCATGTTTCATGAGTAGTGGTTCACAAGAAGCCATCTCTCATGAGAATGAATAGAACACTTAGCACTCATTGCATCTAGGTGATGCTCACAAAGGTGAGGCACCGAGACTTCCTGGGAGGTCACCCATCCCAATACTACTCCAGCTCGAGCGCGCTTAACTACAGAGTTCTCTCCATGGTTAAGCCCACTCTGCTTGCAACCCCATTTGCAAAACCTTCAGCAAGTGTTGTGCCTTATGAACCATTCATTAGAAAGCCCCTTAAGCTCATCTATTGATATGCAGGAGATATTTTCCACAACAAGTCAAATTGTGATAATGCTATCAGGATTCAACTATGTAGTTTTTTTAGTCAAACTCATTGACCCATGTTTCATGAGTAGTGGTTCACAAGAACCCATCTCTCATGAGAACGAATGGAACACTTAGCACTCATTGCATCTATGCTCACAAAGGTGAAGCACTGAGACTTCCTCCCAGGAGGTCACCCATCCCAGTACTACTCCAGCTCGAGCGGGCTTAACTACGGAGTTTTTTCCATGGGTTAAGCCCACTCTGCTTGCATCCCCATTTGCAAATCCTTCAGCAAGTGTTGTGCCTCATGAACCATTCATTAGAAAGCCCCTTAAGCTCATCTATTAATAAGTAGGAGATATTTTCCACAAGAAGTCAAATTGTGATATTGCTATCAGGATTCAACTGTGTAGTTTTTTTAGTCAAACTCATTGATCCATATTTCATGAATGGAACACTTAGCACTTATTGCATCTAGGTGATGCTCACAAAGGTGAAGCATAGGACTTCTCGGGAGGTCACCCATCCCAGTACTACTCCAACTTACCGCGCTTAACTACAAAGTTCTCTCCATGGTTAAGCTCACTCTGCTTGCAACCCCATTTGCAAAACAGAGTTTGACTCAAAAAATTACACAATTGAATCCTAATAGCAATATCACAATTTGACTTGCCATGGAAAATATCTCCTACTTATCAATAGATGAGATTAAGGGGCTTTCTAATGAATGGTTCATGAAGGTTTTGCAAATGGGGTTGCAAGCAGAGTGGGCTTAACCATGGAGAGAACTTCGTAGTTAAGCGTGCTCGAGTTGGAGTTGTATTGGGATGGGTGACCTCCCGGGAAGTCTCGGTGCTTCACCTCTGTGAGCATCACCTAGATGCAATGAGTGCTAAGTGTTCCATTCATTCTCATGACAAATGGGTTCTTATGAACCACTACTCATGAAACATGGGTCAATGAGTTTGACTCAATAACTACATAGTTGAATCCTGATAGCAATATCACAATGACTTGCTGTGGAAAATATCTCTTACTTATCAATCTTCAAGTAGACACTAGTGTTATGATGCATGATTGAATACAAGCACTTCCTTTCATATGGCTACTCACAAAGAGTGGTTATGTGATTATTAAAGTTATAATAGAGGGGATGTCTTCTTATGGGACAACTCGTCAAGTCGTGATGCATAATGGAGGTGATGTATTCCTATGAGACAACTCATCAAGTCATGCCACATGGGAGAGCCAAGTTGATGATTGAAGATGGAAGGATCAAACCCCTCCCTACGGTTCTGCATATCCCTTAGCTGGCTTGAAAATCTTATAAGTAAAATGTGTGATGCTAGTGTGTAGAGAATATTCAACAAAGATGATTGCATATTAATTCAAGAAGCAATGATATTGGCAAGCAAAGCTTGCAATAAAACACTATTCAAGCTTGAGGAAAGCACTATTAGTGATAGATGAAATAGCTCAGATGTCACTGAGATAGGAACCTGTGTGTTGCCTCTAACAAATAATAATGCTTTGGAACACATCAAAGATTAAAAAAAATATGTGCTTCGCATGCTAAAGATATGGCTGAAGGAAATTTCAGTTGCTCCTCATGTCTTCATTTATGTGAACATTGGATGAATGTTTAGCACAATCAAATAAAAATTCCCCAAAAGCAATAAAAGAGCAAATGAGATTTTGCAACTATCATATATGTTTGGACTTGTCCCTATTCTATCACTTTTAAAAACATTGTTTTAAATTTCATTTATAAATGATTTCCAGCAAGAATACAAGAGCATATTTCCTCAAACAGAAATATGAGGTTTTCAATAAATTCAAAGAGTTAAAGCTCTTGTAGAATACCAACCAGGGAAAAAGATAAAGGTGTACGGTGAAAAAAAATTCTTAAATGAGATTGAGTATATTTGCAAGTAACATGGAATAGCAAGGTAAGAGACAACACCATACATACCACAAAAAATGCGAATTGCAGAGGGAAATAATAAGATGCTGATGGGCAAATTGTGTATGCTTAATGGTGCAAGTTTAAAACATCTTAAGAAGAAGAAAAATAAAAAAGACAGCGTGTTTTCTAATCAATCGATCATCTACAAAAGCATTTGTTGATAAAAATTTGCAGGTGTTGAATAGTCAAAAACACTCCTTCGACATCTGGGAGTTTTTCGTTGTGATGCTTGTGTTCATGTTCCAAAGGAAACAAAAACTCAGATTATAAAGCAGAAAAGTGTATAGCAATGGTATATAAAATAATAAGATTTGAAATCCAAAAACAAGGAAAATTGTTTACAGTCACAATGTAATCTATTAAATAGGTTAAAATTTTAAAAGCCTCCAAAACAGAATAAACAACCACCGAGGGAAGAACCAGAAAAAATGAAAAACCTGTATCTGCAGATGAATCAATAGAGGAAGGTCAACTATAATAGGACAAACCTCATAATCCAATCTCACGGAGATTAGTTCTGGAGAGAAGGCAAATAGACAAATGCAGTTCACCTGATTTTCATTCTAGTTATTTTATATCTCCTACTACAGACGATCCTAGAATTGTTGCATAGGTACTAGATCCAAAATAAGCAAATTCTAGAAGAAGACCATGTATAGAGAAGTGGAGGCCTTGGACAAAAATACAACGTGATTTGATCAAGTTATATGTTGCGGAAAAACTTATCAGTGCAAAATGGAGTTCAAGAAGTTCAAAGCCAAAGTAAAAAAGCACAAAGTTCACTTTGTGAGAAAGGAATATTCTAAGGAGCACGGAATACAATTTTGTGAGATTTTCTCTCCTGTTGCTAAGTTATATTAGACTTATATTGGCTATTGCTGTTACTTTTGATCTTGATGTAGAATAGATGGATGTGAAGATAATCCCATGGAGATTTGAAGAAGAAATATTTGTCACAGAGAAGATTTTATAATTGACAGAAAGGAGGACCTAGTTTTCAGGTTGAAAAAATCCTTTTATGGCAAGTGATTTTTTGGCAATTGTCAGTGATCCACTGGCCAAAATTTGTAAATCAATGGGAGAAACCCATCGTAATCACATAAAGACAATCATTTTTTACAGTAATCCCTACAACTTTGATTTCTTCAATGCAATGACAAAAACATCAAAAACTGGTGAGTTTGAAGGTCCACGTGACATTGAAGGCCTTAATTTGGGCTTGGTGAAGAGGGCTCCATCATACAATATATCACATCAAGGGATGTGCTTGGATGGGGTCTCTACCCACAAACCCCCATGAAGGACAATGCCCCTCAACCTACTTGGGGCTCTACCCGTTGACCCTTGCAAGGAGGGGCTACCACAAACCCCTATTCTAGTTCTAAAAAGCAAAAAATTAAATTTTGTTTTGGGCCCACATTTTCTACAAATGGAACTTGTGAAGATAATAAAACAACTTTGTAATTTATTATAATATGACACTATGATGTGCCTTGAATTCGATTTTTATCTATAAATGAAAGAAAAACTGCTTATATAAAATCAGTTTTATATATGTTTTAAAGATTATTTTTACAAATTTGTGGGTATTTTAATGTTTGAAATTTTTGTCAAGTCCAAGTCAAAATTGATTCTTGAATCTACTGAGTTTTGAAACTATGGTTTTTACCCAAAATAGTAGTCCTTGGTTTTGTCTCCCCTAGTGCCACACATATAATGCCCCTACTTGTGCAACCTAAGACATGGCCTCCAAAACTTTAAAAAAACAAGCAACATGGAATGGAATGCTATTGCCAATAAAACAGGGTCATCAATACAATCATCTACCTAAATCTATGGCCTTAGATTTCAACATATGCTCTATTCCACTTAATGCACAAATAGAAAATTGAACATCTTGAGCACTAGAGATCATAACAATGGGTGCCATTACCAGTTGCTTCCATTACCAGTTTTTGGTTTTTCTGTCATAGTAAACTCCTCTTCATTGTCACTTAAGCGAAAGGAAGTACTAAATAAAATAGGGAATCAAAACACGAGGATTTTCTTTTGATTTTGTTGCTTCAAATCACACAAGGTGCAGAAGCAAAGCATACACATCCCAATCCTCTGAGTTATCTAAGAAGCCTAAGAAAAAATTTAATTGACCCATTGCAGCTAAAAATTAAAAACAATCACTAGTCAGAATGGTGCATAAGGCAGCAGAGCAGAAGCGCGAGTCACGAGCAACTAAGGGACAGCAAGAGGACGACCAGGTCAGGGCTCCGAATGGCAGATCCCGTCTTAATGGCGAATTGCGTAGAGGAACAGATAACAGGCATGAACCACAGGCTGAGCAACAGGGATTGGAAAAATGGGGCGATGAGATAGAACAGAGTTCCCATGAATGAATTCAGGGATAAAATCAACAATAGATGGAGAGCGTATGGTAGTCATGTATGGTAGTCATATGGATTCAAGAAATCTCCAGCATCGACCGGAATGGGTATTTGAGAACAGTAAATGGGTCGACAAATCCTGGCATCGGCTGCAATGGGTATTTGAGAATGAGAAATGGGTTGACAAATCTTGGGAATCTCGCTCCAGAAAGAAGTGGCCACCACATACAAGGAACATACAGCGCAAGGAAATCCCAGCACAACGCTGGAATTACTTTAAGAAAAGGAAGATCGAGCATCGAAATATCAATTCCAGGTTCCGAAGATCATTCAAGAAAGGGTATGGGCAGTACGGGCAAAATGCGGACACATCAGAAAATTGGCGAGAAAGAAAACCCTATCAACCCCTTCAATCACACCAGCAAAGCTTGGAAAGCAAAACCACCGGTCACAAGGGAGCAAGCAACAGCAAAGGATATTATGGGTAAGCCTACTAGAAATCTATGTATCCCTATTAAGCTTAGGAAAGAACAAATCAAACAATCAATGTAATGTCCCCTTTCCTTCAATAGTGCATATTATGTCTGATTAGCCTATCTAGCCATCCAGATAGTCTAATGGCCACTTTTTAGAGGATGCCAGTCAGTCACATGGTTACTTGGGCATTTATTTAATATCGGAGTTCAGACTCTATAGTTGAGATACTTTATTTCATAAAGTTATATTATAAAGTCACTTTAATATTATAACTTTAAGTTACTTTATTTTATAAAGTGACTGAAGTGACTAAAAGACGAAAGTGCCTTTTTATCCCACATTGTCTAGTTGATGTAATGGCTCTCATTTTGAGGTTATAAAGGAAGGAAATCTTCCTTGGGTATAGCACAATGAGAATTTATAAAATAAAAGATTTTATATTTGGTTGCTTGAATGTGACTGATTTCTTGAGGACGTAGCCCCTTGGGAAGAAATTGTGAGGAACTAGACGTAGCCCCAGCATTTCTCTCATTGAAGGTGGACTCATTTCAGAATTCACAAAGAGCTCATATGCGTAAGTACTGAATTAAGTTTTCAAATAACACTCTTGCACAGCAGTAAAAGTAGTGACAGTTTACAGCATTATCGTATTGTGTTAGATTACCTTTATACATTGGGGATTCAAGCTGGTTTAGTAAAGACAGACATATCTATACAGAACCAATCGCACTGGAAGTATCTGCAGCAAACTGCTAACTCACTGAGAGCTATTATCCTTTCTCACGGCTGAGATAGTTTTGTTGACAGTCTGGCGTGAAGGCTGACAGGGTGTCACGACATTCTGGAAGGAGGAAAGTTCGCGGTGGAGTTGACAGCAATCACCCGTGTTTCCAGCGCGGGTCACACTCCATAGACCGCCCACGTGATAACAAGTCGGGAGGACTAGGATAGAGTGCACAGTCACTCCCTACTGCAAAATGCGGGGGCTTTACTTACAGCAGGCCGCGTGAAGGCTGACTGCTAAACCGCGCCAGTTTTGGTCGTGCGACTGGACTTGGCTGCAGACCACCGCAACAGCACACCCTTGTGCAGTGCCGATACACACTAGGCCCAGAATACGGGCAAAGACTTCCCACCAGCATATCGCCCATGCCAGGATAGCATCACACGGCCAACACTTCCAGGCATCGACTCTTACAGGTGCATCCAAGTTAATTTATGTTATTATCGACTGTTGTGTATGCTGTAATGCAGTAGTCTAAATATGAACATCTTCGAATGGGAATGAATGTATCTTGTAACTGAATGAGATGTTCATGAATATTATATGTACTTGGTTTATTCTTTTGGTTTGGAGAACTCCCCTCTACGTTATTCCACAATAGCAATATCAGCAAGTTTTACATTCCTGTATTTATTATCACATTCTGAGAGATTGGACCAAGAAATTACCCTTGAACTTGTTAAAACGTGACAAATTTCCACATCAAAAACTCTTGAATTCACAGTAAATTTCAGTACAGGCAGCAAGGGATTCTTACAATCAATAGCTAAATACCAAGAGACTAGTTTGATTTTGAAATGGTGTGGAGACAGCATAGAATCGAAAAAATTACATGAATGGCTCTCTTCTAATTGGGGGATAAATTTTCAATTGCAAATAATGCCAAACAATTTCTTCATGGTGATTTTGCCTTTGGCACAAGAAAGGAATAAATTTCTAAGGCAAGACATTCAAAAGATTGATGGTCAAGCACCTATATTGGAGAAATGGGAACAAAACTTTAACCCCTGGAAATTTGAATTTAGCAAGAAGACAGTTTGGTTTAGACTTTATGACCTCCCAGTTGAATATTGGGATAAAGAGGTCTTGATAGATATAGCAAAAGGGATGGGGGATTTTCAAGCTTCCGATGGTATTATAGTAGATGAGGTGCATGGGAAATATGCCAGACTATGTATTAAAAGCCCACCTTCCGAGCAACTACGTTGGGAGATAGTTTTGCAGACGGAATGGGGCACCTGGAAACAAAGGGTGATTCAAGAGAATATGACAACACTCAATCTTACATGCAGGAACAACGCCTGAATGAGGAAACTGAGATCCCTACAAACCTGGAAAGTACAGAGGCTGGGGAAGGAAGGAATCTTGCTTCAAACAACGTTGACTGTGAATTGGCCGAGGGGGGATCAAAGGACATTCCCATGGAAAATCAAGAAATGGTTTCGAATCAAGACACTTTGGTAAAAAACCTTCAGCTTATTTTTTATAAGGAATCCCCTAGGGAAGATCCTTTCCAAGGAGCGAGTTTGGATATAACTATCCATGAAGAAGTGAATATTGCTTCCTCGGAAAATCTAGTGATACACATGAAAGAGGCATTGGAACATAAGGATGATATTGGAGAACAAGAATGTACTGACAACAGCCAACAGGGGGGATTATATGATGATTGGATAACCGAGGCAGAAGGGCTTGAGCATATAGACTTGGAAGGAGTTGTGGAATCAGACAATGAATAGATATGCACTGGGGTTGAAGTGGGCATTGAACAAACACCCTCTAAGTGTAAGAAGCCTTCAGTAACAGTATCAAAGAAAAGGGGTCGCAAGACAAATGTCGCAAAACTGGTAATGGCTGCCAACGCAAAAGGCCAAATGAAACTCAGAAACGAGGAGTATGTCCTTACCGAGGACCAATGAAGCTCCTTACTTGGAATGCTAGGGATATCAATGCCCCTAGCACGTGGCGGTTGATTAAGCGTCAAATTGATCAAAGTGAGGCAGATATTATACTGTTATAGGAAACCCAATGGGATAAGGTTGATAGTGAGTTGTGCATGAGAGCATGGAAAAAGTGGGAAGTTTTGTTTGTAGAAGCAATCGAAGCCTCAAGAGGAATTGGAATAGTATGGAACCCATTGACTGTATCTTGCACATTAATCAAGGGTTGCCAATTTTGGATGGCAATCCGGTGCAGAATCCTGAGCGAAAATAGGGAATTCCAAGTGGTAAATGTGTGTGTATGGGCCGATTTCCAGTTTGGCCAAAAGAATTATGTGGAGGGAGATAAAAATTCGGCTGGAGCAAAATATTGATCTTTCGACAATTGTTGGAAGTGACTTCAATGCAACTTTGGATAACTCAGAGAAGCAAGGGGGTGTACAAATGTTTCTAGGGTTCAGCAGGACTTTCTAGAGTGGGTGTACAACAACAACTTGAGGGAAATAGTTTCCAAAAATGGAAGATTCACCTAGACCAATAGACGAAAAGGTTTTACCAACATTGCAGAGAAATTGGATCGCTTCTTTATAAATGGAGGTTGGGATGAATCCCAAGACATCTTTGAGTCATTAATACTGCCATATACGGGGTCGGGTCACTTCCCTGTTCAATTAGCTTTCAATCAAGAGCAACCCAAAGAGACTTCTCCCTTTCGTTTTGAAAATATGTGGTTGAGAGAAGAATCCCTCCATGATCTCATAAAAGGATGGTAATTTTAAGCAGAAATTGTCACATATCAAGAAGAAGCTCAAAGAATGGAATCAAAATAACTTCAAGGATATCTTCAAGAAGAAAATTTAGGTGGAAGGTGAGTTGTTTTGCCTTAATGAACAAGTCATTGTAAGGGGTATGAATGTTGTAGAGTTTAAGAAAGAGCGGGCACTTAAATTAGAACTCGAAGAAATCATGAAGAGGGAGGAAATTTTCTGGAAACGGAAGTCCAGGGAAGCTTGGTTGAAGGAAGGGGATAAAAACACCAAATACCTCCACAAAGCAACAATGGCGAATAGAAGCAGAAACCAAATCAATGAGATAACTAGGGTGGATGATACTAGAGCTTCCACGGCCAAGGAGATCAATCGAACGACGGTCAAATATTTCCAAGAAATCTTCAATAGAGAAACGACGGAAAATGAGCAGGATAGGGAAGAATTTCTGAGCCATATTCCTACCCTAATAAATGAAGAAGATAATAGGGAACTTTGTAAAGCTATCAGCCTAGAGGAAACCAGGAAGGCAGTTTTTTAGCTCGGAGCAGACAAGGCTCCTGGTCCAGATGGATTCCCGGCCAGATTCTATCAAGCTTTTTGGGACATCATTGGCACTGACCTCCTTAAGGTAGTAGAGGAGTCAAGAAGAAACAAGGTGATGATGGGGACCTTCAACCACACTTTCCTGGCACTAATACTAAAAAAAAAGAGGTACAAACAATGGCAGACTACAGACCCATTGCGTTGTGCAACACTATTTATAAGATCATAACAAAAATTATTTTGAACAGATTAAAGAAGGTCCTTAACAAGATAATTTCAGATGAACAGAGTCGCCTTTCACCAGGAAGATCAATTGTGGAAGGTATAATCATTGCCCATGAGGCAATTCACTCAGCCAGGAAAGCCAGAGCTCCAAGCATGATTATCAAACTAGATATCCTCAAAGCATATGATCTTGTGGAAAGGTAATTCCTAATCAGTGTTCTCCAAAATTTTGGCTTTGAAGCAGATTGGGTCAGTTGGGCGGTCTGTTGTATCTCGAACCCACAATACTCAGTCCTTGTAAACGGTGTAGCACAAGGTTTCTTCTCTTCAACTAGGGGGATAAGACAGCGGGACCCTTTATCCCCATTTTTGTTCATCATCATGGTTGAGGCCTTGGGTAGGCTATCCAACATCAAAAAATAAAAGGGTTATCATGGTTTATCCCCATTTTTGTTCATCATCATGGTTGAGGCCTTGGGTAGGGCTATCAAGCATCAAAAAATATAAGGGTATGGAAGTCTTCCCTGGCATTGAGAACCCCACTCATCAGCAATTTGCAGATGATACGATTCTGTTTGGAAAAGCATGTAGAGCAAAAGCAAGAGTTATCAAAAACACTTTGGACAACTACACTAGGGCTTCTAGGTAGTCAACCAATTGGGGAAATTCGGAGGTCTTTTTTCTCAATGTACAACCAGGTCTGCAAAGAGATATAGCCAAAATTTTACACTTGAAAATTGCCTCTTTCCCAGGGAGATTTTTAGGTGTCCCTTTATTTGGAGGAATCAACAAGAAATGCTACTGGGACTATCTTATTACAAATACAAAACGAAAATGGATCTCTGGAAAGGGAAATGGTTGTCTTCTGCTGGCAGAATCGTCATGATCAAATCTGTGCTATCAACCATCCCCATTTACTCAATGTCATATATGAAAATTCCCAAGGATGTGAGTGATGAATTAGGACAAATAATGCGGAGGTTCTTGTGGAATGGCCCGAAGGATCTTAATAAAATCCCTTTGTTGTCATGGAACAATATATGCAAACCATTTAGTGCAAAAGGAGCGGGTATCAGAGAGATTCACAATATGAATTTGGCTATGGGTGCCAAACTAGTATGGAGCCTTTACCGAGACGGTAACAGGAAATGGGTCCAAATACTAAGAAGAAAATATCTGGACAATGATGAGCCGATCAAAATTCTGAATACACTTGATCCTCCAGGGGGATCCGCCATCTGGAATTTCATCTTGGAGTGTAGGAAAATAATCACAATGCACATCACATGGGAAATAAATGATGGGTGTCAAGCCCAGTTCTGGGAAGACTCATGGGAAAGCCGCCCGGCATTGCATACTCTCCCGAATTTAGACCTGGTCAGAGCAAAAACAACCAGAGTATGGGATAAGAAAATATCAGACTACGGATCGGTGGATAGGTCTAACGAAAAACATGTGGAAATGGAAAACTTTTGAAGACATACAAGCTCCTGCTGAACAGAAAAAGAAATTGGAAGAGATATTACAGACACGTGAGATCATGTAGACAAGTCATAGTGATGAGATTCGTTGGGGGCTTCTCGTGATGGAGAATACAAGGTTAGGATTGGCTATAAGGTCTAGGAAGCTATTGCAGTAGACCCATTGTGGCCAAAAGAGTTGTTATGGGGTAAAGATTGCTCGCCCTGAGCAGGAGCTTTTGCCTGGCTTGCAATCCAAGGCCGAATTTCGACACAAGACAGGTTGAACCGAATTGAGATCATTGGACCGGGTCGGTGCCTTCTATGCAAACAACAAGCAAAAGATGCAAACCATATCTTGCTTATGTGTCCTTATGCTAAGTTTTGTTGGAACCATTACCTTCAAAAACTAGACCTGCAAACACCCGAACCCAAAACCCTAGAAGGTTGGTTCTACATATGGCCTTCTCACCTAAGGAAGGGTGTTTTTGATAGTATGTGGCAAGTCACCCCCTCAATGGTTGTCTGGGAGTTGTGGAAGGAATGCAATAGGAAAGTGTTCAAAGATGACTATATGACAAGAGAACGGTTGATATCCAAAATTTGAGGCCTTTGTTATAGAACTTGTCAACACAACTGCAAAAAAGAAGTCATGCAAAAACAAGATCTTTTCACTATGTGACAACAATATGACCAAAGTCTTCAAAGGACATACCTTTCCGGCTTTGGTTGGAATAATTGATACTACTGATAAAAATAAAGCTCGCATCAACACACGATGGATAGCTCCAGAGTCAGGCTGGGTCAAAGTGAACTTCAATGGAGCAGCGCGTGGAAATCCTGGGCCAAGCGGGATTGGAATTGTTATTAGAAATGATACTGGAGAGATTATTGCTAAGCATAAGGAGTCTATTGGTATAGACACAAACAATACTGCAGAATATAGAGCGGCCATGAAAGGGTTGGAAATGAGCATTCTACTGGGGGCTAGAAAGACTCACCTGGAAGGCGACTCCATGATTGTGGTTAACACAATCTGACAAGAGTTTACACCAGACTAGAAACTCAATAGGTGGGTTAAGAAAATCAGGGAATATGTTAGACAATTTGAAGACTTCAAAATCAGTCATGTCTACCGCGAAGGCAACTCGGTGGCAAATGAACTTGCCAAACGAGCCATCACTGAGGAAGATGAGCGTAGGGCTTAAGCAATTCAAATGTGATATGCATCTAAATGGATTGAGGGTTGTAGTTAGTAACCTCGGTTTGATTGCCTCTTAGTCCCTGCCGCACATTGGACATGTGACACCTTTTCCGCACATTGGAAAGGGAATGCTTTCATGATGGGACGTTGTGTACAGGATACAAGTGGGATGTTTTTCAGAATGACAGCGCCAGGGCATCAAGTCATAAATGGTATGTACGATTTCCTGACGTATCATTATTGACATGGTGCGGAGATATCAAGACAACTTGCTTCGGATAAGGTGATGACCCTATAAGAGTACGAAGGTTACACGCCCCCAACGACATCATTATGACTGTTATTGGAAGGTACGCTAGTTAAGATGGCCTCTTTATGAAATGATTAAGCGGCGAGATCTGGGGAAAGATTTGGATCATTTAAGACAAATGTTACTCGCCTATATAGCCATCAACCAATGGGATAATGAGTCACAGTCTTTGAAGGCAGAAAGCATAACACCTGGAGATATGGACACCCCCATTTGTCTAGAGTCTACAAGAAACATGGTGGCTATTTTAGGGGAAGTGACATATAAACGCCTGTTGTGAATGCTCTCGCTCAGGCATCCGTTCATTCTACATGCGGTTAAGGAGGTGTTGGGGCCGGAATGCTTGTGGACCTATCATAGGTATAGGGTGAACACTGATATCATGGGCATGTTCTTCGCTTTCACTCTTACCAGAGGGGTGGCGAAGGCCAAGGCCAAAAACTTGTGTCAAAGGCTCTTCAAACACAAGTATTTGGGGGAAATTGACACAGTATTAGATAATGTTGATGCCCATAACATGATTCATGTTGCTCAACAATACTATCTTGGGCCGAAGCAGGGTTTCAAGGGTGTCATCAAGAGGTTCCCCCTCATTATGACTGTGGAACTAGATGAGCTGAAAGACAGGATGGACAGCATAGATAGGAATTTGATTTTCCTGGAGAAGGCGGCTACCATCCTCCCACCGCCAACGGTGGCTTGGCTGAAGAAGTATAAACAGAAAGAGGGTTACTGGGTGCCAGACGGAGATACTTTGGAGTTGGCCAATTTGGATTTCCCTTTGCTACCAAATTTGGGAGAAGACTGGTGGCCAGATGCAAGAGGGACTGTCCTGTCAAAGCTAGAGCTGCCCATGCCAAAAGAATGAAGGAGGCGGAAGAACGACACCTCCCAATCAGCCCTAGAAGTCCCTTGTTCACAGACATTCTTGGCCCGAGGGATAAGAAATGTGGAAGGCTCTGTTAAGTTTGTTGGGGTTTGTATGTATCAGTTTTTTTTCCTGGTTTGTGGTGGTTATAGTTAATGTGTCTATATATGCTTGTTTCTGTAATGGGTAGGGGTATCTAGATTACTGAGGTTGGTATATGTATAGAAGCCTGCATTTTTGGCAGAAAATCTGTAGATCTCTGGTGTGTAATAGTTATCCTATACTACAATAGGCGAGAAAGGTTGAATGTAGCTGAAGATTAAAAATTCTTTTTTGTAAAACAATGTACTCCTTTTTTCTATTAATATAAAGGGAGTTGGCCCAACCCAGCTATTTAACTATCAAAAACAAAAAATCACACATGTCAAACCCAAGATTTTCCTTCTTTTTTTTTAACTTCAAGTTGCAATAGACAAAGAAACAAAGGATACACAAAAGTTGCAATTCTTCTTTTAAGACATGCTATTATTTGATTATCCCATCAACCAAAAATTACAAACAACATTGGTTGTACAAACATAAATCTTCCTTTCGCTTTCCTTAATTTATATTTTCCTTTTTTTTTTTAATTTAGGTCACATGAGGCACAAAAGTAGAGTATACACAAAAGTGACAATCTTTTCTATAAGTTCTCTAGGAATCTTAGGACAGTATTTGATTGGCCATTGCAATTAAACACTAGGTATACAATAACAAGGATTTTCCTTTTACTTACCTTACTTTAGATTGCATAAAGTGCAAAAATTGAGGATGCACAAAAGTTGCAATCCTTTTGAGTTATCTAAGAATCTTAAGACAATATTTGATTAGCCCATTTCAGCTAAAAAATTTGAAAAATCACTAGTCATGGCAAAAACCGATATTTACCTTTTGTCTTTTGTAATTAACTAGACTCTAAGCTATTGGTGGAGAACCACATTTATCATTTTTCATATTTATCAATGATACAAAATAGATATTTTCCTTTTTTTTGTGAGTTTCATTTAGTTTGAACTTTGAATTACTATTAGATTTTTTATTACTTTGGTTATTGCAAAAGAGCATGAACCAAATTAGATATAGTTTAGTGTTTTGAGCATTATTTGTTTTTCAATTTTTTTAAATGTAATTTTTGCATATAATAACATCTACAATAGGTGAGATGAAGGAGCACTACTAAATGCAAACAAAATTTTTCAAAATTAATTGACAAGTTAAACACATTGAACAATAAAAATAAATATTAAAATAAAAAATTTAATAACAAAATCAACAATTTAATAATTTGTATTTAATAAAATTAGCAAACCTCATGGTGGACCACCAATAATCATCAAGGATTCTCTATTTAACAATTTTTCCTTCAATAGAGCTTGAATTAGGCCATCTACTCCACTCTAAATTCACCGTATCAACTATAGAGTTTCATGCACCTTAAACATTCTCTCTAAACAAAATGAAGTAACTAGCACATTTTGTTTCCATGAGTTTGAGAAATTCCTTCTTTGAAAGAGTACTAAAGAAAGAAAATGAAGTGTGCTAGTTGCAAAGAAAACATTTGAACATCTCTAGCTTATACAACCACTTGCTTCACCCAATCTATTCTTCTTATGTCTTTCAATGCATCGTTCAACATATGAACACATGGGGTCCAAGAGATTGGCTTCTAAACACTCTCCACCATCATAACAACCAATTTGCACATGCGTTGAATCAATGACAACCTGTACAACATTTGAGGCCCCAAACTCCTCTATGGCCTCTTTCAAAATGTTAAATTGGAAGTCTGCATCTTTATATTCCCTAAACAATCAATAGCTCTAAGAAAATAAGTTAGTTGTGCATGTGACTATGATATTGATGTGTGGTTGAAGTCTGCTATCGATCCACCCATCCATCACAATAGAACAACTCATCATGATCCAAGTTTGCCTCATGCCCTCCATTGGCAAACTAACCTTAAAATATTCTTTGTTTAGGAGGATAGTGTGTAATTATGACCTCTACAGGGAACAATAGAGGCTACATCTTTGGTCATTTATTTGAAGAGGAACGGGTCACATGAAATGGAATGACATGGTCATGGAAAAAATTGGCAATGTAAGACTGTCACATCTTGTGCATACACATTGAACATACTTGCAACTATCCCTAGCCTCTCCTACCTTTAATCTTCCTCTTTCCTCTTGTGGCAATATCATTACTACCATTACCAACCATGGACGACATAGGCGTAGATGGTTATCCGAAAGAATGTATTGGCATTGTCACACCTTTAGACCTTGTTTCTGCCTTTATATGCAATCTTGAGCCTCTCTCTTCTCATCCTTTTTTATGTTTGGACAAAGAAATGAGACTACATCCTTGCGAAGCTCCACCTAGAGCCTTTCTTGCGAATGTGACACAACCACATCCTACTCCCCCTTGAATTTTTCTTTTTGGCATCTATGGCTGTCATAAGTTGGAGATGATGTTGATTTGAGTTGAAAGAGTCCTTTGCATAAGTTTTGTTTTCAAAACAAAGAAAGGGCACTCAAATGGGTTTGGTGGTTGTTCTCCTCCACCCCCAACACTTCCACACTCTAATGAGGCAGAAACTCTTATATTTATTTCAGTTTCTTCTACTTCATTGTCACTACTCACATTGCTACTGCTGCTTATGTTGTTTTGTGAGATATAATGCAAGTTTAAACTGAAAAACTAAAAACATGAAGAGAAAAATCAGACATTTTTTACTTTGGAAAAAAAATTGATAAAATGACTTACGTCTTTTGCTATTTTGTTCTCTCATTATCAATGATGCCCTAGATTCAACTTCTCTTCAACTGATCCTTCAAACCCTACTAAAAATAATATTTTCCTCCTTTTTGGCTGCAATATATTTGAACAAACAAAAAACGAAGTTAGAACTAAATGAAGTTGTTTTTCCTCGGGAAGGTGAGCTGGGGTCTGGAGATCCACCAACAAACAAAGAAAAATTATTTTTTTCATTCACTGAAGATTTATGGGGGACATCTCCAAGTTTTCAGATTTCCCTTGCTTTTTTTTGCAATTTGGAAACAGCCCAAAGAAGTCCCCTTTAATTATCAAGGACATCTCGATGTCCCTTGCTCTTTTTGGCAATTTGGGGACAGCACAAAGAAGTTCCCTAAGCATCCGCGGAACGTGTTGAAAACAGGGATGCCTCAAAAAAGGTTGGGGACAGATCCCTGAGTTTCCCTGCTAAAAAGAGATCCATTTGGCATGTTTATTCGACAATTTTGCTTGAGAATTTATATATTTCAGTTCTTTAATATCTCTCAACAATAGAAATTATTTATGTAATAGGCAGCCCCTATATTGTTTCATTTTCTGAAAATTTTGAAAATAGCATATGCTAAGCCCTAAACCTATAATGTGCATATGGATATGTGTAGCTGACTTGCGGCTAGAATAACCTTTAGTTGAGTTATATTATAACTTCTATAGTTTTAGATGTGTTTGTTAGGTTGTCCTTGGTGATCTCCATGCCATAAGTATGGCATGTATATAATAGTTAACAGTGAATTTATTATCATCATATTGTGAATTCTGTTCTTGTTGAATAATTGGGAGGTTGCCCCCTTTAAGTGGCTTATTATCATTGAGTATTGCAAGTAATTTATATTATATTTCCAAGTATTTTCTGTTTTATTCTTCTCTTGTTCAAGTGTTTTGATTACAGCATATAATTATTTTTCACAATAGCATATTGGCTTGCTCTTGGCTCAACATCCCTCTATTAGCCACCGCTGAAGCATCACACTCAATGGTAAAGATTTTGTCAAAATGTGGTAAGGCATGGATTGGAGTTTCCATCACCCTCTTTGAAGTTGTTTAAAACTCGTTTCAGCTGCTTGAATCTAGGCAAATGGCTCCCCCTTGGTGTAATCTGTCAACGTGGCATTAATACTGCTCAAAACTCTAATAAATCCCTTACATAGAAGAAGATACAAAACAAGCAGAATCATCTGCTATCAATTAATAACTTAATTACTAAAACTAGCAGATTATTTTTAAGCTATTCTACAACAGTCATGTGCTCCCTTCCCCCAAAAAACGGACAGTTACAAGAAGTTTTATTTTAGGAAAATAAAACTCCTAATATATCTCTATAATTCAACTGACAGGAAGTGAGGCCAGGTCTGCGTTTAGCGGTTAGTTGAGTATCAACATCATAAGATGAAAGATAGATACATCCTTTCTATCCCATAAATGATCACCAGGAAAAACAGTCTCCAGCAGCTTGCCTTCCAACATAATATCTGTGAAAAAATCGTCATTACTGAAGATTTTGCTTATCTTCCATGTTGAGTGGAAAAGTATTTATTGGCTTCAGCTTGCCTTCCAAAACAACATCTGTGAAAAAAATCTGTCGATACCAAAGATTTTGCTTACCTTACATTTTGATTGGAAAAGCTTTTAGTTTAGTTATAGCCAACCGAAATTTTGTACAATTGCTGTAGTTTGCACATATTTTATTATTTTAGCAAATTTATATCCAAGAGCTTGTATTTCTAGAACATTTACCGACAAGCAATAATGGCTTACCCTGTTGGAGAATAGAATTTATAATACTAAGAGCATCAAGAACTAATATACCTGAGAGATTTGTAATCGCATTAGAGATAGCAAGTGCAGTGCAGACCCCTTTTCCACCACCAGACATGTCTTCACCCAGCAGCAGTTTGGCGAACCTTTCTTTCATCAGTTCAACTTCTGCAGCAGATAAACAAGAGTTACTAAAGTTAATGCCGTAACCTTACCCTCTCACATATTACAGAAAAAAAAATTTATAATAGAGGCAAAAATGTCAAAATTATTATTTTACTTATCTGAAGAAAGTCTGTAGCCATAAACAAAGGTCGGGTAAAAAGACAATAGTAAGCAACTAGTTTCTATCATTTCCGTACAAGATTTTTAGAAAACCAAATATCAAATTCCTGTAAACAAATTCAGAAACAATAAATAATACTACTAACCAGACACTAAAGCTCTTCCTGGAGCTTCAAGTTAAGAATCACTTTTTTGTCAGTAAGAAAACTGTCAACTCAAAAAAAAATACTTTCTAAGAAACCTTCTCTTTTTCTCGGACCAATGTCATAAAATATTAAATATAGCTAAATTTGGAGCAAAGATGTACCAGAGTTTCAAATGCGCAAAATGAAAAAGAGAAAAAGGAAAGGAAAGAATGTGGACACAGCATTGTCCAACGAAATAAAGCCAGCATCTACAAGAGACTTTGTAAGTTTCTAAGTTAATAGTTCCTGACTGATATCAATCATAAAGAAGCAAGATGATCCTATCGGACTAAAAAATAGTAAATACGAGCTCTGCTTTTTAAGATATAAATAATAATATGCTTCCTAGTTCTTACCGCACGAAATAAACAAGAGTAACACAAAAGAAAAGAAATCCAGTCGACGATGAAGAGTTGAAAAGTGAATGGTTCAACATTTTCATATTTAACAAAAAGCAAGCGAATCCAACGTTTTTTAGTTATATTGAATTGTTTCTACGGAGAAAAGTAGAATTCTCCGATATTCAAACATCAGGAGGACTTTATAAATAATTCCGTACCTGATATCAAGAACAGCCGAGTAGGGGTGCTGTTAAAATATTTGATTAAACCTAAGAAATAACAGAACGTCCCTCGAAAAAAAACGACAAATGTATGGGTAAAATGCTTCATGAAACATTATTTAGATGAAATCAGAACGTCAGCCAGGCCCCGAAAACTAAATGACAATAAGCAGGATAGGCTAAAAAGCGACAAATGTTGAGGAACAATTTCAAGTACATACAATTTTCTACCGTAAAAACAAAATGGGTTTACCTTCCACCCAACTTTACATCGCGGTAGACGTAGCAAAACATAGCTTGAGAGTTGCGGTTCATCCGTGGGCAGACAATGGCTTAATGTTGTGCAACATATTCCAATCATTCTGGTGACTCCCCTAGGGAATGAGATATTGAGCTTTTTGTGAAAACAAGAGAAATTGCCATAGAAGCACTCGACCTTTTTATTTTAAGTCCGGTAAGATATGCCTTTGCAACTTACCGCGACATAAAGATATAATGAATCTTGTGTAGGTTCTGCGGATAATAGAAATTGTCAGGGGTCGTACCGTACAAAGAACACTCACAATTGCAACCAAAAATCCAAAATTTTGTCGCAATAGAAGCGCACACTAAACCCAAAATGCTGAAGAATTTATGTCCGTCTCCACTGACAAGCGGAAGCTACGTTAAAATTCAGAGCACAAAGAAACAAAAATTACAATAAAGACACCCAAAAATTCCTTACAGTAAAAAGACAAAGAAGGCAAAACGCTGAAAATTTTGGACTAGTTACTCAAAGGGGAGACAACGCAAAATGTATAATCTTTGTTTTTTGTCCAAAACATACGGATTGATAAATTACGGCGCACTAATGGCGAATCAAGCGCAAATTTCTGGCATAAAAAGTTAGAAATACGATTAAGTAGGGGGAAAACGCAACAGAAATTTTTCAGGGAATAAAAAATAACAAAGAAAAGTTGAAAATTAGTGCCACAGCGAACAAAGAGAAAAAGTAAAGGACTTTGAAACGCAAGTGATTACAACTGCGATTTCCAGGCGGTAAACATGGATGTACATTGAAGTCAAAATGCTGAGAAGTGTCTAAGTAACTACACTGTGCCTACATAATTTGTAAACCCGTTTTCGCTCTGTCAAAGAAATGAAATGTTAAAATACATACAGAACAGATCAAATATACAGAGGAAATCTAAAACATCTACAATTTTATGTCATCAAAAGCATATAATAAGCCAAAACAAAGGAACATTTACATCTGACAGTCATGAAATCATAAAAAATAGAAGCTTCTTCTCGTTTTTACTGCAATGAAATGTTAAAACACAGCGAAGGCACCTGATAAATCATTGTACAGCTTGTCACTCCTTTCCTCCCATATGACCGTATCCCGGCCCCCGGTGAGCGGCAGAGGAGCGGTGGAGGAGCCGGAATTAGATGTGTCGGACCTCCCGAGCGGCCATCCCAAGGGCGATGATCCCTCAGAAGTGGTGCCCGTGCCCATCCCGATCTCCAACTCATCATCTCCCCGCCTGAAGCTCGGCGTCTCAGAGCTGAAACCATCCCCATCGCCATCACCACTCACGTCCGCACTCAAAGTAGAGCTCTGCCTTTCCCCAGAACAACTCGATACATTCTCACTCTCCCCACTCCCACACGCCCTGCATTTCTCCATTTTCGCACTCCAAAACGAGATAATCCGTTTTACTCCATCGCCGGACACGCCGTCTTTTACTCTTTATGGTAGTGCTGCCGCCATTATTACCGTTGTAATCATAAAGAATGTGTGGGAAGGTCACGACCAGCGACTGCAATCAATGCCTGTGCCAGGTCTCCTCCATTTTACGCACACGCTTTTCTCCAGGGGGGCCGGCGCCACTAAAATATGTAAGACTATTTAATGTGTGGAATTGTGTGACGCACTGGTGCTCGATGCCGGAGCAAAACACAAGCAACCAGAGCAAAGGACATATGATTTTCTCTGAGCCCTACCTAGGCCTCCTTTGAAAGGAAGGAAGCACTCGTGTATATCATTTCATTTCTCTTTCTTGCTGTATATGTACGTATGTAGTCTGCCATTGTTTTAATTTACAGGGCGGTGGTCCCATGGAGACCGTATTCCGCAATGAAGAAGAAGGAAATTTCTCTCTCTTCCGTGCCTGCCAAATTGGAGTACGCCTGCCATCTTTCGGTGTAAGCCCCCAGGGTGTGGAATAAAGTTTTATAAATAAACCATCTAGAAGCACCAACCTCTCTCCTTCCAAACATACGTGGCACTTACCCTTCGATGCATTTTGTAAGGCGTTTCGACAAAGAAGATCACAAGTGAGGTGGCGATTCATTCCAAAGAAGTCGGGGTGTGCTAGCACCGTGCCGTACAGGAATTCTTGTGGTGGGCCAGGTTTTGTGTTGGGAGAATGGAAAGCTACTTTGGAATAAAGGCATGGTGGGGCCCAGCTGGCAGCAATTCTTTAACTGACTACCCTATTGCTGAAATGAAATGAAAGAAATTTTTAATGTCTCTTAGGCCCCGTTTGGACCACGGCATATCGGCTATTATTCCTAAATTGCGTATTCTGAATTCCAAATCTATTGTTTGTGGTCGACATGCACGGATGGAATTGGAATTTCAATATGCCAATTTTGCCAAAAAAAAATAGGCATACCGTCTTCCACTTGAAAAGGTGGAATTGGAATATCGGGCTCGCATGTCAATTTCATATGCCAATTTAATTTGCCTGTCGGGTCCGCGTCCGCGTGCAAAGTAGTTTTTTCACGTCCGCATTTCGTCCTCAACGGTAATTTGCAAGAAGATGGTAGGATTCGAAGCGTGCTGCAGTCG
>MU225289.1:546713-557057 GCA_018584345.1 Thuja plicata | reverse complement strand
TAGGTCAATCTGAGGGCCTTCATCACACACCTTTGCACTCCATGGCTAGAGAGCTATGAATCGATATTTGAGGCCTCATTCTTGAGCAACCTTGAATGGAATGATTCATAGAAGTGTGTCAACATTTCAGCACACAAGGAGAGACTATAGCTTTTATGGAAGTGAGCTAAGAAAGGCCAAGTCTAACTTGAAACTGATCAGAAGTTGGGATAACAAAAAAGGTGACATCTAAGGTTTTCTTACCAATTTCTATGGGAAAAGTAATAGAACCATGGGTAGGATAAGTGAAACCATTGAAATTTTTTATCATCACATCAAATTTTTTATAATAATCTCATTGGAGGTGTCTAGTAAAAAGATGTTCTTCAATTATAACATTCACCGTGCATGTAGGATCTATAAGGACTCCATGAGAAGGAAGGCCATTAACATTTGCAACAATGTAAAGAGGACCATTAGGTGCCCTAATAGACTCCTTAGTATCAAATGTAATGCAAAGATCAAGTTCTAGTTTAGGTTTAGGTTTATATTGATCAATAAGATTGACAAAATTGTTGGCCGTGATACACTCAACATCATAAATCACAATGGTAGGTGGGTCAAAAACATTGGTGGAAGAAGAAGGTAAAGAATAAAGAATGGGCAGACTCGATGGTATTGGTAGAATGGGGTGGTAAGGGATTGGTATAAATTTGCAAGTTTTGGTTGGGAGGAGAAATGGATTTGTTTCCTTGATCAATAACACCCTCAATAGATATAGCATTAGAATCAATGAGGTCTTGGATAACAGATTTCAAACAGAAGCACTTTTCAATATCATGATCCAATTGAGGATGATATTGACAAAAAATTTTGGGATCAAAGTTCTTGAGAGTTGGTTTTGAATAATCAATTGGTTTAATGGGAGGAAATGTTAAGACATTAGTATTAATCATCTTCAATATCACATTATGCAAAGATTCAAAAAGGGGTGTAAAATTATGAGAAGGTCTAAATTAAGATGACAAAGGAGTCACACCTTTGGATGTTGTTGCTACTTGCAAATAAATATTATTTGATGAATTTTTGATCTTGATGAAGCCTTTATATTTTTAAAACTTTTATAAATTCTAGAATGCAGCATCACTCTTATCAACTAGAGCCATTGGAGTGGTGCTCTCAAATTGACTTACTTGAAGCTGATAATTATGAAACAATACACACAATTGAGTAAAATAGGAGAATTTAGAAAAAATATCTTATCTCTAATATCTTTTTGTAAATTAGAAATGAATATATGTTGCACGTCAATATAGAGCACATGATAAGAATATGAACATGTAAATGTGTAAATCTACCAATGAAATCAGTCACTTCTTCTTTAACACCTTGTTTACAATGCATCAAATCAGTCAAAGAAATATTAGGACCAATATTGTTTTGAAATTGTTGAATGAAAGCATTAGCAAGTTTTTGAAAGGAATCAATGGAATAAGGAGATAAAGAAAAATACCATTGCAAGGTTTTATCTGAAAAGGTTCTAATAAAAAATTTAGCCCTTAACCTACGATCATGAGAAAAATCACTACACAATGTTTGCAATTTTTTAACATGAGTCAAGGGATCACCTTTACCATTGTAAGTCTCCAAATGAGGTATTTCCATGTATTAAGGGATAACTATGCGAAATTTCTAAGGACAAAGGACTAGAACTGTCACATGTGGGATATTGAATTTGGATTGAGTCATAGAGGCAATTTGTTGTTGCAAGGATAAAATAGTTTGAGCAAGACTATTGATTATGGATTCGGTAGAAAGGTTGGTATGGGACATATATGAAAGGTTTGGACCATTATAAGAAATGGAAGGAACATTAGTGTTGGATGACATCATTTTTGGTTATTGATCATGTTATTGATACTCATGTTTTGTCATTGATGTCAACATATATTTCTATGGAGAAGACATACTGGCTACTTAACTGGAAGGCATGTACGGACACTATACAAATGATTCAGAATGATCAAAGTTGGATTTATGTAGAAGGATGTGTGCTGACCTTATTCCTAAGGTCACTTAGATCTATGTTACATACTGTGGATGTTACACTTTATTTGGTGAAGACTAGTTTTCTGGACTGTAACTGTGATTCTGGACAGAGTAGGTCTCTGTGTTCTGGGTATATCTTTATGGCGAAGATATTTCAGAACTTGTGAGCTTACTAATGGATAATAAACATATGGTAGAGTAATGGGTTGAGTTCAATTGTTGTTTAGATACTGATGATGTCAGATGTGACGTATATTCTGGAGAAGACCTATTTCCTGGCCAACTTCAGACATGTAGCGTGTGAAATTAATTGTGAGCATGAATTACAGATATGGAAGTATATGTGATGGATTGTAAATGATTTATACTCATTATAGATAATGTGTGTATCTTAGCAAGGGGTTATGTAATTATTTTTATGATGGAAAGCCTTAATTGGCCGACCTAGTTAATTATGTATTAGGAAAGCTTAACTGGATGACCTAATGAATTATTGTAAGAGGGTATATATGAATGATGATTTCTTGTGGAGAAGTGTGATAGAGGAAAAAGGATAGGGATGTGTGGAATTTGCAAAGCTTGTTGACTGGTGGATATAGAACAGAGTTGATACTTCATTGGAACTGACCAAGCAAAGATAGTTTCTATCAGACAGTTCACTAGATTGTGTATTTTCTTTATACACTTGATTCAGATTGTAAATCCTTGAGGGTGACTTTAACCTTCTTTGGGCAGTGTGCCTCGGAAGTGAGCCTACTATTTTCTTTGAATCCTTACAGGGTTTGTCTCCTAACGGGGACTGTGTACTGTAATGTTGTAACAAGCTCCTAACAGGGCTAATATCTCTTAATAGAGATACTATACTCTCAGTACATTATTGTGGGTGTTAATTCCCACTGGGGTTTTACCTTTAATAGGGTTTCCTTGAGAAAAAATATTGTGTTATGGTGTTGGCATTTACTGTGTTATCATTTACATGTGCATACTTGGTTTATAAAGTTTAAAGTTTAATAATCTATGTTACAACTAATTCACCCCCCCCTCCTCAGTTGTCTTGTGGACTATTATTCCTAACAATTGGTATCAGAGCTACTGGTCCATAGAGAGAAAGTCTAACAGCTTGAGGTGATCCTAAAGATGAATTACTATAGGAAGGATAGTCCAAAGTTTGATTTTGAAAACTTTGACAGTTGACAGAACAATATGAGAACACATTTTCTATGTTTGGGAATTAATTACTGGATGATAACAAAGAAGAAAGAAAAGGTAGTGATTGAGGATGAATTAGAGAAAGCCACTGAAGATGAAAAGAAGCTATTTTCATGCAATATGGTTGCAAGGGAATCCTTGATCAATGCACTATTAGAATGAGAATTTACTGAAGTAAAGGACTTGGACTCTGCACATGAAATCTATACAAGACTGGAAGCACTATATGTTGGAGACAAGTTTAAAAAGCAATCAAAGTTACAGAACTAGAAGACAAAGATGGAATCATTAAAGATGAGAGAAGATGAGAACATTAGAGCATATGCATAAAGAATTACTGAAGTGGTTACTGGTATTAGGAATTCTGGAGGAACTTACAATGAGGAAGAAGTGATTGCAAAGATACTTAGATCATTGACACCTGCATACAGAACCAAAGTTTAGGCTATAGAGGAGATCATACCTTTGACATCGAACTTCATCGGAGAGATGTTGATTGGAAAGCTAACTACATTTGAGGCCGCAGAATAGGGAAACACTTTACCTAAAGTAGAATCAGCATTCAAGGCAACCATGCACAAGAACAAAAGGATCGTACTTGGAAATGCAAGCACAAGTAGTAGTGATCTAAGAGAATAAATTGGAGCCTATGTTGATGAATGGGAACAAATACAGGAAGAAGAAAGGAAGCTAGATGAAGCTATGGCACTGATTTCTAGAAGAGAAAAGAGAGGTAAGGGTAAGTTTGAGGGAAAATTACCTTTGAAATGTTTTTCATGTAACAAGATTGGTCATTTTGCATCTAGATGTCCTACAAGAATTCCAAAGCATAAACCTAAGTTTTTCAAGTCTAAGTTGTCAAAGAACAAGGAATGCTATTATGCTAGTGAGAGCATATCTGATGATGAGGATGGTGACTATGATTAAATTGGATTTATTTCTATTAAGGATGATGAACCTATGCATGAAGAAAAAGCCAAAGTATCCTGAGTTGAAAGAAATCTAAATGGGTCATAGATAGTGGTTGTTCACATCATATGACTGGAGATAAAAATAAGTTTGTGAGTTTGGAAAGACATGATGGTGGTGTTGTTAGAATTGGTGACAATACTCCTAAACTTATTATTGTAATTGGATCTATTTCTTTAGATGGAAAGGCTAACACTGAAAATGTATTACTTGTTGATGGACTTAAGCATAATTTGTTGAGTGTTGGACAACTAGTGGACAAGGGTTATCAACTGAACTTCATCAATGGGAAATGTTCTATCAAGAGTAAAACAAGAGACTTGATAGCATCTGGTACTAAATCCAGAGGTAATGTATTTGAACTGAACACATTTGAAGCTTCTTGTTTTATTGCGAAGGTTGATGAAAGTTGGTTATGGCACAAAATATTTTGTCATGTTAATTTTGATAACATTGTGAAGGCAAGTATGACAAAAGAAGTAAGAGATATACCTAGAATTGTAAAGCCATCTAACACTATGTGTAGAGAATGTGTTATGGGGAAGTAGACTAGAAGCACTTTCAAGAGAAAATCTTATTCAACAAAAGGGAAGTTGGATCTGGTACATACAGATCTGTGTGGTCCTACAAGAACAAGCTCATACTATGGTGAAAGGTATTTCATACTTTTTGTTGATGAATTTTCTAGAATGATGTGGGTTACATATTTGAGAGAGACATCTAAAGCATTTGACAAGTTCAATTTATTCAAGGAAAAAGTTGAGAAATAATCTGGCTTTAAAATGAAGTTTTTGAGATCAGACAGAGGAAGAGAAATTACATCAGAGCTGTTTAATACATACTGTGAAGAAATTGGAATACTTAGACAAACTTCAACCCCTAGAACTCCACAATAGAATGGGATAGCAGAGAAAAGAAACTGAACCATATTAGATGCTGCAAGGACTATGTTGCTAGAAGGAAATGTATCACATGTTCATTGGAGAGAAGCAGTTGGCACTGCAGTGTACACATTAAACAAAATTTAGATTAGAGAAGGCACAAATAAACCTCCCTATGAAGTATGGTTTGATCATACACCTATTATGAAATATTTTAGAATATTTGGTAGTAAATATTATATAAAAAGAGATGATGAGATAGGCAAGTTCGATGCTAGAAGTGATGAAGGAATCTTTCTTGGTTATTCCACCAAGAGTAAAGCATATAAATGTTTCAATCTGAGAATGAGGAAATTGATTGAAAGTGCCAATGTGAGGATAGATGAAAAATTTCAAATTTAGGAAAGAATATATGATTGTGGTCAGATAACAGAAACAAGAGAGGTTGCTACTGAACTTGAAGGACCCTTGATGATCGAGAATGACATTAAATAAGAAGAATAGGCTGAAGCTACTGAGATATTGAAGACACCAAGGTATGTCAAGATAAACCATCCTGAAGATCAAATTATTGGTGATGCAAAAAAAGGGATGATGACTAGATCCAAAGCTAGAGATGAAATTTGTTTGATTTCTCAAGTTGAACCAAAGACTACTGATGAATCATGTAGAGACGAATCTTGGACTAAGGCCATGGAAGAAGAACTGGAACAGATAAAGAAAAACAACACTTGGGAATTGGTTCCAAGACTTGAGAACAAAAATGTGATTGACACTAAATGAGTTTTCAGAAACAAGATGGATGAGGAAGGCACAATGGTAAGAAACAAAGCTAGACTGGTATCTAAAGGCTACTCACAACAAGAAGTTATAGACTATGAAGAAACATTTGCACCTATTGCTAGATTGGAAGCTGTAAGACTATTCCTTGCTTATGCTGCACATAAAGACTTTAAAGTGTATCAGATGGATGTGAAGTCATCATTCTTGAATGGTGATTTAGAATAAGAAGTGTACATTGAACAACTTGATGGTATTCCTGTGACAGATGATGAAAACATGGTTTGCATACTAAAGAAGGCACTGTATGGACTGAAACAAGCACTAAGGGCATGGTATACAAGACTGGATAAACATCTACTTCATCTTGGTTTTAGAAAAGGTAATGAAGATAGTAATTTGTATTTGAGAATTGATGAAGATGGAACCTTAATTATAGAAGTTTTTGTTGATGATATCATTTTTGGAGGCAATGACAAAATGAGTAAGAAATTTGCTAAAGAAATGGAGGATGAATTTGAAATGTCAATGATTGGTGAGATGAAATTTTTTCTTGGTTTGCAAGTTAATCAGAGTCAGAATGACATCTTTATATCTCATACCAAGTATCTTAAGGAAATGTTGAAGAAATTTGGAATGGAAGATTGTAAACTTGTTGGCACACCCATGGTGACAGGGAACAAACTGACTAAAAGTGATGAGACTCAAAGTGTTGTGCAGACTAAGTATAGATCAAGGTCTACAATATCTAACACACACTAGACCAAATATTACCAATGTAGTTGGAATTGTGGCTAGATATCAAACAGATCCTAAAGAGACACATTTTGGTGCTGTGAAAAGAATTTTTAGATATTTGAAAGGAACAGTAGAATATGGATTATGGTATGAAAAATTTGATGATTTTACATTGCAGGATTATACTGATGCTGATTGGGTAGGTAATGTGGATGACAAGAAGAGTACAAGTGGTGGTGCATTTTCCTTGGAAAAATATTAGTTTCTTGGTTGAGCAAGAAGTAAAACTGTATTGCTCAATCTACTGCTGATTTAGAGTATGTTGTTGCTGCAATAAACTGTACACAAGTCGTTTGGATGAAACAAATGTTGAAGGACATTGGAATAATTTTCAAAGAACCAGTGATTATCTATTGTGATAACACCAGCATAGTGAATATGTCAAAGAATCTTGTAATGCATTCAAAGACTAAACATATTTCTATCAAGTATCATTTCTTGAGGGAGAAGGTAGCAAATAAAGAGATTAAACTGGAGTATATTAGCACCAAGGAAAAGATAGCAGATATATTTACTAAACCTTTGCCAAAATATGCTTTTGAATACCTCGGAGGCATGCTTGGGGTGATGGCACCTCCCAATGAAGACTAAAATGATGCAGATATGCATCAGGCCAGTGGATCTCAGAGCTATATCATTCTCTGGACTTGATGTATGGATCTACTCCTTAGGGGGAGTGATCATAGGAGAATACTATGGAGTACATTTGGGTGATCTTGCACCTATCTGATTAGACATGAAGATTTGAAAAAGACTACAGAAGAATATAGATGAGTTATGGAACCCTTTGCCATTGCTGCCAAAGGGGGAAGGAATCTATGTGAAAATCCCTACTATTTTGGGGGGAATTGTGTTGAGGATATTGAGAAGATTGTATTGAGAGAGAATACTTTTGGGTTGACGCATATGTATTTTCCCATATGTTTCCATCAATGCAAAAGGGGGATATTTTTGGATGATATCAGTTTTGGTTATTGATCATGTTGTTGATACTCATGTTTTGTCACTGATGTCAACATATATTTCTATGGAGAAGACAGACTGGCTACTTAACTAGAAGGAGTGTACGGATACTGTACGGATGATTTAGAATAATCAAAGTTGGATTTATGTAGAAGGATGTGTGTTAACCTTATTCCAAAGGTCGCTTGGCTCTATGTTACATATTGTGGATGTTACAGTTGATTTGGTGAAGACTGGTTTTCTGGATTGTAACTGTGATTTTGGACAGAGCAGGTCTCTGTATTTCAGGTATATCTTTCTGGAAAAGATATTTCAGAACTTGCAAGCTTACTGATGGATAACCGACATATGGTAGAGTAATGGGTTTAGTTTGATTGTTGTTTGGATACTGACAATGTCATCTACAACGTATATTATGGAGAAGACCTATTTTCTGGCCGACTTCAGACATGTAGCATGTGAAATTAATTGTGAGCATGAATTACGGATCTGGAAGTAAATGTGATGGATTATAAATGATTTATACTTTTTATAGATACTTTGTGTATCTTAGCAAGGGTTTATGTAATTATTTGTATGATGGAAAGCCTTAATTGGCTAACCTAGTTAATTATGTATTAGGAAAGCTTAACTGGCCGACCTAATAAATTATTGTAAGAGGGTATATATGAATGATAATTTCTTGTGGAGAAGTGTGATAGAGGAAAAAGGATAGAGATGTGTGGAAGCTGCAAAGCTTGTTGACTGTTGGATACAGAACAGAGTTGATACTTCATTGGAACTGACCAAGCAAAGACAATTGCTATCAGACAGTTCACTGGAATGTGTATTTGCTTTACTTGATTCAGATTGTAAATCCTTGAGGGTGGCTTTAACCTTCTTTGGGCAGTGTGCCTTGGCAGTGAGCCTAGTATTTTCTTTGACTCCTAATAGGGTTTTTCTCCTAACATGGACTGTGTACTGTAATTTTGTAACAAGCTCCTAACAGGGCTAATATCTTTTAACAAGGATACTATACTCTCAGTACATTATTTGTGGGTTTTAATTCCCACTGGGGTTTTACCTTTAACAGGGTTTCCTCGACAACAAATATTGTGTTATGGTGTTGACATTTACTGTGTTATCATTTACATTTGCAGACTTGGTTTATAAAGTTTAAAGTTTAATAATCTATATTACAACTGATTCACCCCCCTCTCAGTTGTCTTGTTGATTGTTATTCCTAACAATTAGAATATGAAAATGCAACATTATTGTCAGTAGGCTAAAACCAAGTTCTTGAG
This sequence comes from Thuja plicata, assembly GCA_018584345.1. NCBI lineage: Eukaryota > Viridiplantae > Streptophyta > Pinopsida > Cupressales > Cupressaceae > Thuja > Thuja plicata. The sequence continues at coordinate 548,146 of MU225289.1, read as the reverse complement.
TGCACTCTTTATTAGGTTTAACATTACTTTTAATAAGATGGGAAGTAGTGTGTAACAGATTAACACCATGTTCATAATTATGAATCAACTTCCTCAAACCCTCTACTAGGGAGATAACTTCATTTTTGGAGTTTCCTTGGCCTAATCATTGCTCAATTTTTTCAAAATCATGAGAAAGATTTTGCACTTCCATAGGAGAAACTCTTAAGGTCTCATCTTCATCATGAGAAGAGTGGGAAGAGGGATTCCCAACAATAGTAGGAATTTCATTAGTATGCATATGTGTCTCATCAAGATTCCTAGGAAATAAAGAGGACTCAGGATCAAAGGAACCCATATGTCTATGACTTCACCTAGCTAAAATGCTATAGGTAGGGCTCAATATTATAATAGTCATGCACAAGAAAGAAAAGATAGATCTAATAAATTCAAATATAAAATTTGAAAGAGATATGGAAACACTCACAATCTAATGAATAACACATATAAATATCAAATGAAAAGTGAGGATCCAATGCACATAAAGGGGATCTAACACCAAAATAAAAATAGAAATTTCATGCATCAAGTTCACCAAAAATGTACATTAAGGAAAGGTAAGCAAAAATGTAATGAATGGAATTGTCCTCCTTTCCTCAAAATGCACATTTGGAAGGGTGATGACCTAATAGTCTCAAATTGGAATCAAGAAATGAATTGGTCAAATGTTATCCTTTTCAAATAATGGAATTTTGTGGTAAAGTTAGATTTGAGGGAAAATAATATGATGATGCAAGATTAGGGGATAAATAAGAAAAATTGACAAGAATCGGGAAATACAAACTGACATAAAACATACAGACGGTTGCAATGACTTGAAATAGAAACCAAAAAGATATACTAACCGGTAGTTTGAATCTAGAGTGGATTCATAGGGAACTGAATGCCCTGAGTGTTTTGTTCCCAGGAATAGTTTGCATAAATTCAGTGTGTTCCTTGTGATTCTACCTGAAATTTTCACAGTCAGTCTGACAGGTCTTGCACTTTCCAAATTAAGTCCCAACAGCTTCGCTACTTGTTCTTTCACATTGAAAAATAGGAAAAAGGTTGTGGAAATGGGTTTGTCTTAGTCAAACTCTTGTTTAGGAATCAATCTTGAAAATGTAATGAAATTGCATAAAGGGAAGTATGTAAATGAAAATAGTTGTAGACACCCAAAAATGGACAGGCTTGCGACTTGACATTAAAAGCACTAATTTTAATCTATTAATTAATGGTTTTTTAATCATTAATTAATCATCTATTTTCCTCTAAATTCATTTCCCAGATCATTTAATCAAATTCCCAAAATTAATTAAATAATTAATTTTATTTAATTAATTAACCTTAATTGATTAATTACCATTAATTAATTAATTAAATTCAATTTCCTATAGTTTAAATTGAAATATTTA
>MU225289.1:517248-546660 GCA_018584345.1 Thuja plicata | reverse complement strand
ACATGTTGAAAACTTTAATTAAATAAATGAATTAAATATTCATTTATCTTCAAAGAGATAACTCCAATCAAATCACATGGGTTACTCCACCCATCTCTCCAGTCCACATGGGTAACTTCACCCACCTTTCCAATCCACATGGGTAACTTCACCCACCTCTTTAGTTCAAAAAGGTAACTCACAATTAGCTCTTAAGTCAACCAAACTCTGTCTCCTCTTTACAAATTGAAGAGGTGGAGTTTACTGATGGCTTCTCCAGTTCTCTTTGATCTCAACTGTTCATCTCTCTATCTCTGGGATTGATCTCAACCGTTCATTTCATCCTCAATTCCTATATAATAAACCCCTCATAACCATTTGAAGGATCCAGGATTTCAAGCTCTCATGCGCCATCACTATGTCAGTTTGGTTCTAGCATTCAAGCTATCTTGCGATCACACACCCATTTCAATTAGCCAATTCTTGACACTTCTCAAGTCATAGACGCTACCCACACCAATACTGAGCATCACAAACAACATTTCGGAAGGAGTAGAGAGAGACAATAGAAGCTTCAAGCACTTTAGGGTTTGCATTCATTTGTTTTCCTTTCTTTTCTTGTACATTTTATTGATTGTGTTTCATGTTATTCGTTATTGGTAGCTTTGTATATTGGATTTATATCATTGTAAGCCTTTGCTACTAACCCTCACCTTTGGACATCTTGGGAACCATAGATCACGATTGAAGGAGGCGTACATTTTGGTGAACCCGACGTGAATCAAATAGCTTGAATATCTCTTGCAGACAAAAAATAGAATTGATCAGCCACAACCGTACGGTCGCAGACGTAAAAATTTGTATTTTTTTTGATATCTGTGTTATTTTGCAATTGCTGGTATTTTGCCGCACTTGATAAAATTTTACCGTAATCGATTGTAGGTTTCCATATTTCTTTTCTGTCATCTTCTGGGTCTCTGTCTTTTCTACAGTTTTCTGCAATTGACTGATCGATACCGCAATTAACCGATCTAGACCGCAATTGACCGATCTAGACCGCAATTGATTATGCATTACCGCAAGTGAAAGTGTTTTTCTGCAATTGCTACTTTTAGGCCGCAATCACCTGTTATTTACCACAATTACCTGTGCATTACCACAATCACCTGCAAAATTGCTCATCAGGGCCAAATTCTTTATCTTGCTATCTGAAAATTTGATACTTTCTTTATTTTTTCTGTAGGACGACGAGTTCCCATGAATAGGAAGGGTAAGTTGTTGGTTTATATCATTCATTGTTTCAAAGTTACACATACTCTCATTTTGAAAAAATCCTTTTGATACTAACTTGTTTAAACAAATCAAATTAAAAGGAATTCACTTGTCAATTTTGGTTTAAAAAGAACAATGTTTGTCAAACATCTCACATCTCACATTTCATATTTGGGCTTAAAATTGACGTGGGGATTAAAATTGAATAAGGCAAAGGCTTTCTTGATTTGGTGCATTAAAATTGAACAAGAAATCAACACCTACTTTTGGGCTTAAAACTGAACACTTGTGCTTGTATGGTGGTATAGCTTAGTTCACATTTCAAACTTTCAGAGCTTAATCAATTTACCTTGTGTCTTGAGTTTTGGGTGCACTTGTACAATCTGTTAGATTAGAAACCTTTATTTTTTTTAGAAAGGCATGTCTAGGGAATGCGCTTCTTCCTTGGAGAATGACCTGAAACCGGTAATCCTTTTGATCGGTATATAAACAAGGCGCGAACCAAAGTTCTGTCTTATCTATCCAAGCTCAGGCGAGGTGTGTTTATGATAGTCCAAATCGAGTGAATATCCCTAAGGAGCTAGCATGGTCAACTAGGCTCTTAAGTGAGTCACACACATACAAACCGATTGGATAGATGCCACAGACCCTTACTACAACCTTGTTAATTAGAGGCCAACCCGATTTACCTCCAAACAGGTACCTTATTATAGTGCAAGGGGTTGCAGAATTTCCCTCCAAGATTCCCAACATATGTGTCCCATGATATTTGTGTAGTGAAAGAGATCTTCACTCCACAAAAATAATACCTGGAAATGGAAAAACACGGGCACCTACGTCGTGGACCTTCGTGTCCTAGTAGTGTGACAATTATTGTGTGAGCTAACGAACATTCAAGCATTGGGCCTATAACATTGTATTATGAAGCCATTGACCTAGATTAATCTAATTGTTCATTGTTCAGACCTTATGATAACCTTGCAACTTGAAAAAGTTGTAGAACATACACATTTTCAGTCTTCATTCTTCAAAACATAGTGTATGTCGTGCTTGTTCTTTGATCAGTTTTTTTGAAAACGCAAAACAAACATCCAAACTGTCAAAAATGAGTCAAACGTGTTAAATTCTAGGGTTGTCAACATCAACTGTCTTGCAAATCAGAAGCATTGTTCCAGAATATCAAAATTGTCAGACAGTGATACCTATCATCTAGTATTTTTTCAGACTGTTCCCCTTTTACTGCAATTGCCCACATTTTGCCGCAATTGACGGAATTCTACCGCAGTTAACTTGTTTATTGCCGCAATCGTCCTGTTTATTACTACAATCGGTGATAAACTACCTCAATCAACCATTTACTTTACCACAATCGGTGGAGTTGCACCACAATTGACCAGAGATACATTATTCCTATTTTGACCTAAAAACCTTGAAAGAACTCTTCATTTGGTGTCCAAAACTAATGTCTATCCCAGGAAAATGCAAAGAACATTATGTGAATCTCTAAACATTAAAGATCATCCCTTCTCTAAAAAGCATGATTATTGTTAAAAACATTGTTAGTTCGAAAGCTCAGACTCAAAATACCTTGATCCTATCATATAAAACATCATCATCTTTATCAAAGTGACTTTGTCAAAGGCAAAGGTCGACAAATCTTATCTTTTTACATCATCACCACTTTGAGATAAAGATATATCAAAATCTATCCTTAGAATTACCCTTGTCCAAAAAATAACTCAAACTTCCTTAGAAAGGATATTCTTCTTTGTTTACTTTATATAACTTGTTTTAGTTACAAAATCTGGACCACACTATGTCTCAAACACCTCATGGAGGGCCTTACACAAGGTCAAAGGCTAGAACACAACCTGATGAGTCATATATCAATAGATTCCCTACTTGGGAAACATAGAGAGAAGATGACCCTTTTGTAAACACCAGTTCTACTCTGTTCATTGAACAACCCCGTGGGGCAGCTCTTTTCCAAAATGTCATAGAAGAGGAACTAGAGGATATAGAGAAAGATGCTTATTCCACAAAAGTGGTTGACACTGTTGTAGAGAGGAATCCCAAATGCTTCTTAGCTATGCTGATAAAGAAGGGATTCAAACTCCCCATTGAATTCAATGTATCGACTATATGGCCTGAAAACCCTCTCGCAGGTCAAAAAACTACTCAGTCTCCTTAGATACTGCCTGTTTTCTCTCAAATATTCCCACCATTGGTAATACCCACATTGACACAAATGATGCCCAGTCAAACCAATGGCACGAACTAGGCCAACACATCTTCCACTCAAAGCATGACATGCTCGCAACTGAGTGCACCTATGGTCACTAGTATGCTCCCACCTTTGGTCACATGGCCGGGGAAATCAAGCTCTCATGCTATACCTTCCATCCCACCAAAAACCAACTATTTTGAAACTATGCTGTTGCTGCAATCAATTCATACTAGTCTTGGGATCAACACCTCATGCCCACAGTGATCCATCTCTGCAGGTATGACTTACAGTCAATGCCAACCCAAGCCTACACCATTGCCCATTCTGACATCAATCCAACCCCTGCAACAACAACCCCAGCTTTAGTTGCCTCAAATCCAACCCCAGCTTCAATTATCATCAATCCAGCCTCCGTAACAACAACCCCAGCTTCAGTTGCCATAAATCCAACCCCAGCAGTAGCAACCCCAGATTTAGTTGCCATCAATCCAACCTCTGCAATAGCAACCCCAGCTTCAGTTTCCACAAATCCAACCCCAACAACAGCAACCCCAGCTTCAGTTGCCTCAATTCCAACCTCAACAATAGCAACCCCAGCTTCAACCCCAACCTCGGTAGCAGCAATATCAAACCCAACAGTATCAACCCCAGTTTCAACCACAACAACATTCCCAATCCCAACAACAAATGCATCAAAACCCACCATGGTCTACTCATGTGCCCCTATTTCAAAATCACTCGGTGGGAAATCAATATCAAGTCCCCAAGATGAAATCCTATGTTCCTACTCAAGGGACATAGAGGTGCAGCCTCATACCCACTATAGCATAGAGGAATGTCATCACACATCAACCTCAATATCAAATGGACATGTTAATGCAACAAATGAAAACCCTTTAAACCCAAATGATGGATATGCAAAATCAGGGGCAAACTAAATCTTACATCGCAGAGGATTTATACCCATACCCCTTTGATCATTCTCTCCACATGTCTCTATTTCCAAATCACTTCTCGGTACCAAAATTTGACAAATATAGGGGCAATACAAACCCTATTGAACATATCCAAGAGTTTTTTGGTAGTTGCGTCAAAGTCGCCCATGATGAAACATATTTAATGCGACTATTCCCACAAAGCTTGGCCAGACCAGCAATGGAATGGTTCTCGCATTTACCTCATATCACTTAGTCTTGGGGTGAACTAGCTGAAAAGTTCATAGGTCACTTCCATCATAACATCAAGCACAAGGTCAGCATCAAGGACCTTTGGGATATCAAACAAAAGGATGGAGAGTCTTTTGTGAAGTTCCTACAAAGATGGAGGAATACGGAAAACCACATAACATATGATGTGCCCGAGCAAGACCTAATAATCCTGTTCATTGACAATCTAATTCCAGACATGTCATTCACAATAGAATTGCAGTTAGCTCTGAACTTCACACAACTCATCAAATGAGGAGTTCGTTGTGAGCAGAACTTAGTCAAATGAGGAATCCTTGTAGATCCAACACAAACAAATACAAACAAAAATGCAACGGACAAAGCTAAGTGGTGGAACAAAAACAAAATGTCACCAATGATGGTATCACTAATGTGAAGACAATCAACTATGTGCAACCCAAGGTGTCACTACAAGGCACACCTATGGTCAACCAACAACCCACAGGGCCCACTCAACAAGCATACACCCAAAACCAACCTCCATCTGCCTAAGCGGCCGCTGTGTCAAACAGTCAACAATAGACTCAACGCAGACCACTGTTTCAATTCTAGCAATGAGATTTCACACCATTAGGAGAGCCGATAGAATCATCTTTACACAAGTTGATACATTCAAACACTATCACTCTCCCATAAATCAGGGAATTTGAACAAGATGCAAACAAACCAAGGTGGTATAATGACAAAGACTTTTGTGAGTTTCATTGGGTGAAAGGGCACAAAAAGCCTAACTGTTTATGATTGAAACATGTTATCTAAGATCTGATTGACACAGGGGCCATTAATGTGACAAATACCCAAGCCAAAAATACAATTGATCACACTATCTTCAACAATACCTTTCATGATCACAACAAGGGAAAAGCCTCCGGGTTTGGTGGACAGAAAAAATAAGTCAAATATACATATGCCAACAGTGATAATGTTATCAATTGCCTCAATCCTTCAGATAGCCATGTGTCTACGATCACTATCAAAGACCAAGGTAACAAATGTGCTGTAACAACACATCACGCTAGAGTCATCTTGCAAGGAGTACCATCCTCATCTGCTTTATCTGCTAATCCTAATGCAAACTCAAATCCACAACCAAGCATAGTGGATCAACTAAAGTGCACACCTTCCCATATCCCCATGTTTGACCTATTGCGCATATCTCTAAAACATAAATTGGCACTTGACCAAGCCCTTCAGAATGCAGCTATCCCAAGGGACATAACACCCAAGAGATTCCAAATAATGGTTAACCATATAACTACTAACAAACATGCCACATTCAAAGACTGTGATGTACCACTTCATAAACCCCTACATAATGATCCTTTGCACTTACTTGTCTAGGTCCACAAAAGTGCTATCCATAGGGTCCTTGTTGATGGTGGAGCTGGGTTAAACATCTGTACTCTAAAGTTAATCAAGCAACTGGGCTATTCAAAATCAAGCATTTATGTCATGAGGAGGATAAATATCAGAGCTTATGATGAAGAGGAAAGGTCCTCTAAAGGTATTATCATTCTACTTGTCTGTATTGGTCCACTGGTCAAGAACACCCCCTTCCAGATCCTAGATCTTGAGTTGGGATACAACATGTTACTAGGGAGACCATGGATACATGAAATGCAAGCCGTACCTTTGACATACCATCAATGCATCAAGTCCCCACACAAGGGAGAAGAATTAATCATAGAGGGAGATCCCCAACCTTTCCAATGCTGTAACGCAGTCCAAATCAACACAGACAACCAAGTACCTTTAAACCAAGATGCAAGTATCCCCTCCTCTTCATATTCAAATCCTAAGGATGTCACATGGAAATTGGGCAAGATATCCATTACAGACAAGGGCTGTGGTGAGTACAGATATGAAGAGGTTTTCACCATCACGCACATGCCTCAGAGCCTGAGAACTTATGGCATGCCATAACCTATTATTATAATAGAAACTCCATAGCCTATTCTATTTAGATATCCGCCCACAACCTTTGTCAGATGGGGATACATAGCAGAAGAAAATCCATTTGAACAAGATATCAGTACATGGTTATACCAAGACCCACAAGAGACAATCTGACAAACCCTACCCCTATCAAAATATGGTAATGGTTATACAATGTTACAGAGATTCGGGTATGATGGTACAACCGGCCTAGGGGCAAGACAACAAGGCATAATGGAATTGTTTATCCCACCAACCTAGAGAAACAAGAGAGGGTTAGGATATGGGAAACAAAGAGTCGGTCCTATAATCCAAGCCATCCAAGTTTATTAGGAACAAATAGTAGAGATGCACCAGGGGAACAACACAGAACATGTCTTGATAAGCAAATTACTAGCACAGTTGTTGCCCGCCGAAGAGGGAACCACGCAAACCTGAATAGACCTCCACATAGCCATCAACAATAATGAAGGAAGTGAGACCTTTGATGAGCGTTCTATCGAGACTGACTCCCACGAGTATGAGTGGAGATCCCTTCATGACTCTAAACCGTTGATCCCAGATTATTCCCCTCGGTCAAACACTATCATAAACCTGGAAGACTTATTTGACCAACTATCCATTGTCGAACAACCCTGCATAGATAAGCATGTCATTTATCATTCCTTACGTGGTGCACCACATCATAGTACATTTTTGTAGGAACCATATCTGTAGTCCCTTTCAACCAACTAGAGTCAAACAACCATGAAAGTATTTGTCTTGTACACCCAGAGCTAATAGAGTGGGATCAACAAGGACCACTTGATTTATATGTCTTTGAGAATGATGAGGCTATTGCTGATTTCATGGCACTTAGGGAAGGCATGCCATCAGGAGACCACAAGGTAGGCTTCTCCATTGATCTCGACAGAGTGACATATTTTGGGGAAGCAACTCCTCTTTCTAGTCCACAAAGGAAAAAAGAACAAAAAAATGATAAAAAGCTAAAACAAGACGTATCTTCTAGCGAAAACCTCACTGAGGTGTTAGAAGATGGAAAGAAGGAACTCCTCCCCTTGACAGAGGATAAATCGACATTACTAGTAGAAGAAATAAAGGAAGTCAATTTGGGAGATGAGAAGAACCCAAAGAACATATACTAGGTGAAATCACTCACCCCAGAGGAGAGAGAACAGTTCATCAGTTTCTTCAAGGCAAGAATGATCAATTTCTCATGGTCCTACTCAGATATGCCATGGTTAGATCCAGAGCTAGTACTACACCATCTCCCGTTGCTACCCAATGCCAAACCTGTCAAGCAGAAGCTAAGAAAGATGCATCCCCATGTTGCATTGCTAGTCAAGGTAGAGTTGAAAAATCTCTTGGATGCCAAGTTCATAAGACCAATACCATACGCAGACTAGATATCTAACTTGGTACCAGTTACAAAGAATAGTGGTCAGATACGGATTTGCACAGACTTCAGAGATCTCAATATAGCTTGTCCCAAGGATGACTTTCCTTTACCCAACATTGATATGATAGTAGATCTAACCATTGGACATCAAATGCTATCACTCATGGATGGCTTTTTAGGGTATAATTAGATAAGGATTGCACCAGAGGACCAACATAAAACAACTTTCACATGTCCTTGGGGCACTTACTGTTGGAACGTCATGTTGTTTGGTCTCAAAAATGTTGGCGTGACATATCAAAGGGCTATGAAAACTATATATCAAGATCTCATCCACAAAATAATGGAAGACTATGTGGATGACATACTATCTAAGTCAATGCTTTGCAAGGATCATCTACAAGTATTGGGACCAATCTTTGACAAAATGCAGGAATACAAAGTCTGTTTAAACCCAAAGAAATGTGCATCTGGTGTCACAACATGAAAGCTACTGGGGTTCATAGTGTCACATAGAGGCATCGAAGTAGACCCAGAGAAAGTCAAAGCAATATTTGACATGCCTCCACCATCGAACCTGAGGCAACTAAGAGGGTTACAAGGAAGGCTCCAATCAATCAGGCGCTTCATAGATCAGCTAGCAGGAAAGTGCCACCCATTCTAACATCTACTACACAAAGACATCAAATTCATATGGACAAAGCAATGTGAACAAGCATTCCAAATATTCAAGGATTACCTCCTCAAGTCTCCTATATTGGTGCCACCAGTCCAAGGTAGACCATTGCTTTTGTATATCTTAGCAACAGAATCAACATTAGGTGTACTCTTGGCACAATATGATGACATAGGTAAAGAAAGGGCCATATACTATCTAAGAAGAACATTCGTAGGATATGAGCTCAACTATACACCAGTTGAAAAGTCATGCCTTGCAGTTGTCTTCACTTCCCAGACGCTGAGACATTATATGTTGAGTCACCAAACAAAGTTGATCGCACATATTGATCCTTTAAAGTACCTCCTAAGCAAAGCAGCACTCACCGGATGACTTGCAAAGTGGGTAATGATCTTAAGTGAGTTTGACATTGAGTACATAGATAGAAAGGCCATCAAAGGCCAAGTGATCACGGACCAACTAGAAAAGGCACCCATTCAGCACCATCAGCCTATTATTTCTAATTTTCCTGATGAATCCATTATGACACTACAACCAGTGATCGAGGTATGGCAACTATATTTTGATGGATTGTACACGAACCATGGTGCGGGGGCAGGAATAGTGCGTCACTCAAGATAATGATACAATTCCAAAATCTTTCAGACTCAACTTCCCCTGCACAAACAACATAAAAGAATATGAAGCATTGGTCATCGGTTTAAAGATAGCAATTCAATGGAGAATCAAGAACCTTAAAGTCTTTGGAGATTCGCAGTTGGTCATTAGTCAAGTGAACAATGATTATACAACCAAAGATGAGAAGCTAATACCATATAGAGCACATATGGAAATATTATGCACCAAGTTCCATTACATCTTCTTTGAGCAAGTCCCACGAGCACATAACAAAGTGGCAGACATGATGGCTACCATAGCATCATTAATCGATATGCCAGGAAACAAAACAAGATTCCAGTTTCTAGTAGAGAAACTCTTGGTGCCATCACATCAAACATCCATCACAAAATCAACATGCGTCCTTGTTGGTATTGAATCCTCATGGTACCAAGATGTATACAACTACCTCCAAAATAGTGTCGTACCTCCCAACTTGTCTAGAAACTAGAGAAAGTCCCTCATCTGCCAAGCCTCTAGGTATACCATCCTCTCAACTAATTTATATAGATGAAGTCTAGACGGGACACTACTATGATATCTCACTTCCACGAAATCCCAGAGAGCTCTGTACGAGGTACATGAAGGAATTTTTGGAACCCATGAAGGTGGCAACAACTTTGCTAAGAAGATCATCCGCATGGGATACTATTGGCCCATAATAGAGACAGATGCACACAAACATGTACAAATGTGTAGACAATGTCAGATTCATGGAGATCTCATCCATGCACCAGCCCAAGAACTAAATCCTATCACATCACCATTGCCATTTTCTATGTGGGGATTTGACCTAGTGGGCAAAATTACACCTTCTTCAGCAAATGGACACAAATACATCATAGTAGTGACAGAGTACTTCACTAAGTGGGTTGAATAAATTCCCCTCACTTACATAACGGGAAAGAAGATATCAATGTTCATACTTAACCACATCATCTGTCGGTACGGGATCCCTTAAACCATCCTGACAGATCACGGTTCGCCTTTCCAAAACAAAGATGTCAAAGAGCTATGTGAACAGTTCCATATCAAACAAGGGTTCTCTTCATTTTATTATCCACAAGGTAACAGCCAAGCCAAAGCTACAAACAATTTTTTTTTGAAAATCTGGAAGAAAACAGTGAATGAATCAAGGCGAGACTGGCATTTACAGCTTAGTCCCGCATTATGGGCATACAGAACTAGTGTGAGAACACCTACAAGAGCCACTCCTTTCTCCCTACTCTATGGATCAGAGGCGGTCCTACCCCTTGAAGTAGAAATCCCATCCCTAAGGATATCATTAAAGAAACTAATTATAGACGAAGACTACAGAGTAGCAAGGCTCAGTGAACTGGAGTTACTAGATGAAAGAAGACAATATGCCTGCGACCACTTACAAGGCTATCAGAATCACCTTAGAAGGAACTATCATAAGAAGGTGAGGTCATGAAAATTTTAGGTAGGAGACCTTGTCCTCATGGAAAATCAAAAGAACCAAGCAGAGCGAGTCAAACCCAGAAAGTTTGAGCCTAACTGGCTAGGACCATTTGTCATTGTCAGCTCTACTCAGAGTGGGGCATTCATACTGGCGACACCAGAAGGAGATCAACTCCCCGAATACATCAACAACATGCACCTCAAGAGGTTCTACCCTTGAGGTCTCTATGGTTAAGGCACCTATCTACATATCCAGAAAATACCAAAAAAAATAGAAAATACAAAATGGCACCTCAATGAAAACCTGGCAAACAGGCGCCTTGGTGACAACAAAAAAATAAAAAAAAAGCAAAAAAAGTAAAGAGAAACAAAATTTCTCTCTTAGTGAAAACCTGACAAATAGGCGCTATTGAGTAGGCACCTTGGTGAAAACCTGGCAAATAGGCGCTATTGAGTAGGCACCTTGGTGAAAACCTGGCAAACAGGCGCCAAGTGTTCAAATCTAGCTTCACCATCAATGAACTCCAAGATCAAAAGCTTGAGCACACTTCAAATGCAAGACTAACTACCTAAGCTATATCCAGAAGCACACTCCCCTCTGAGCACCAAGAAATTTCCCATTTTCAATACTGGTCCACCAGACTAGGGGGCGATTCAAAATGTCCTGAAAAAATCCAAAAAAATCAGAAAACTCATCAAAAAATCCTAAAAAGATCAAAAAATCAAGAGAAAATCAATCTCCATAAAAAACAATCAAAAATTTGCAAAAATCCCAAGCAATAAAGCCAACTTGGTTATCAAGAGAGAAAAGGGAGATCATGCCTAGTCAATCAATGTCACAATCATGAGCTTTGTGAATCAGCATTGGGCTCATCTGACACAACTTTATCAATCTATCAAATTTATCAACAAGCAACTATCGACCAAGCCAATCTATCAATTTTCATAATCATGAGCTTTGCAAACCAGCATTGGGCCCATTTGACATAGCTTGATCAGCTGCCAAAATGATCACAATCAATCAATCAAATCATATCAATCATCTTACACAGTGATGGATACGCTCAAATCAGACATGTCAGTCTTATATGAGTAATCTATTACTGAAACCAGACACACTCAAGCAATCAAGCCTATCAAGCCTATCAAAAGAGTCAAGCCAATCAAGAGAATCCAACTACATCAAGGAACCATCCAAACATGTTGACTAGGTCAGTCAGTTAGTTAGATGTCAGTTTATATTTTGCAGTTATGTTCTTACGATACTTTAGGATCCACCATGTGAGGAGAGTAGCTATGATAGATCATGACTTATTTTCTTTGATTGCTGTCTATTGAATGTTCACTTTGATTTCAGGGCCATGATGATTTAGGATAAATGCGGTAGGTGCTGTCACTTATCTGGCAGCCGCGCAATTCCACAATCTGAGCTTAACCCTAGGAATGAATTGGACATTCCTTCTCTTTTATTTTCTTTTTTTGTTTATAGAATCAAGAGCTCGCGATGCTACCCAGATGGACTCTGGGAGTGTAGGAGTTCTATCTTAGTTTCTGTGATCTTTTCTTTTCTTTTTGCAAACAAGAGCTCATGATGCTATCCAGATGGACTCTAGGGGCGTAGGAGTTCTATCTTGTTTGCTTTGGCTTTCCCTTTCAGAATCAAGAGCTTGTGGTGTTATCCAGATGGACTCTGAGTGCATAGGAGTTCTATCTTGGTTTCCTTGTTTTAGTTTATTCAGAGGACAAAGAGGTATCCAGATGGTCAATATCTGGGTGTTTTTGGCTCTCTTTCTTTTCAAACAGGGAACATAGCTGAACCCAGATGGTCAATATTTGGGTGCACTAGGTTCTCTTTCTATTCAATCTCTCTACTCCTTCCGCTTATCAAGAGGTCGTGGAAGTATCCAGATGGTATGTGATCTAGATGCATTAGACTCTCTTCAAAATTTCAAAAAATACAAAAAAAGATGCAATGATGACAAATATTGGAAACATGGGCAGCGACTTGGGACACTCATCCTTTCTATCAATTCATAACTATAAAAAAAAAAAGAAAAAAAAATCCTTTCTATCATTCCATTATATTAGATCAATCTCAGAGAACATCTATCCAAACTAACTTCTTTCTAATTAACACATTCATTACTCAGATATTTTGTGCATAATAGATTGTATTCATTCCATTTAAGTGCATCAGAAAATTAAAAAAACATAGTAGTTGCATACATGGTAAATCATAAATCACATGCATCCATAAACATCTCATATAAACATGCATTTCATTTTCACCATCCTGCATAAACATATCAGTATCATAGGAAAAGTAAATCATCCATCTACGAGTCTGCATATTAGAATTATATTGCATATACATTTTTTATCACTAAAAAACTAAATCATATAGAATCATACATATAGAAAGTAAACCAATGCATATCATATCAAATCAATAGATGCATCTCATATAAATCAAATATCTGAGTATAATGAATAGTCGCAAGTCTAAACAAAAGAAGGTAGTCAACATATATCAATAAATATCACTGTGTCAGGATACAATAAAGGATAAAACTCAGAGTATATCAGATGAGCATCACTACAAAAATGGTACATGATACATAATATGTAAAGCATCAAATAAACATGTGCTACCCCCACCCTCGCCAGGAGGTGGATGAGGGGGTGGCATATCAGAAGCCGGTCTTTGTGATAAACCAGGAGCTCCCACACCGCTGCTCTGTGATCTCTGTGATCTCTATGCTCTATTGGATCTCTGAGAGGCTGTATAACTAGGTACTCTCTGCTTAGCTGGAACTACACCCTCATAATGCCACCACCAATACTCAATCTCTCTCTGAGCATCGCACCCAGATCTATAGTACCTGTCCAAAACATCCCAGTGTGATGAATCCTATACACTATCAGTAAATGATTGAACCTCAGCCCGAGCCTGTCGCTCTCTTGCCTCGGCTACTGTAACCCTAGCCTCTAATGTAGTAGCATGAGCATCAAAAAAAGCAAGTTAGGCCTATAAATCCTGTACCTACTAGGTAAGCCACTCCAACTCGGAGGGATCCACCTCCATACCTCCCATGGCCACATCCATATCCCTCTCCTTGGCTCTGTCTCCCAATCCCTCATCTCCCCTCCCCCTCACCACCCATGAGTCATCATCACTCTCCAAACTCTCCCTGGTACTACTGCTAGTACTGCCACTACTAGTCGAGGAACTCATCCCTACACTCTGCTTGTCTAAGGCATCCAAATATATATCTCCTATCTCCACATCTACATCCTCTATCACCACCCTATCCTCCTCTCTCGGAGCCAAAACAACACCTGTCCATTGACGCACTCTCCGCACTAACTGAGGTGCCTCCTCCTCCATCACCTCCTCATCCTCCAAAATGGTACTCAACCCAACTCTCTGAGTACTAGAATGACCACCACTGCGCCCACCGCTAGTCCTAACTCCACCACCCACACCATCAGGACTAGGATCATCTCCCCCATCATCTCCCCCCCCCCNGTCCTAACTCCACCACCCACACCATCAGGACTAGGATCATCTCCCCCATCATCTCCCCTCCCCCTACCACCATCTCTCCCACCGTCCCGTCCCCCATCTCAGCCTCTAACCCTCCCTTTATCACGACCACCATCCCTCCCTCCATCCCAACCACCCCTCCCTTGTTGTACCCAATGACGCCTCCTCATGAGCATCCCAGCAACAGGACGAGAGACATCTGTAAGTGGAACTAGTCGAGTCTGGGCCCAATGAGCATCAAACTGGGGAGTAGTGCCTGCAAAGAGATCAGATTCAAATATCAGTACCACATCAGATAAAGGACAACGTAACATAGATCAGATAGATTATAAGAGCAGTAAGGAAACTGAACAAGAGAGGTGACGAAAGAAAAACAAACCTGCATCTACGGTGGCTGATCGCCATGTCCACGCAATAGGAAGTAACCCTGCAAACTCAGTACGGGTAGCATCAAGTGATACAACACCACCCCAAATGGAAAAGTCCCTTGACCTATGAGAAAAATAAGCATAATAATCTGACACATCCTGCCACTCACTAAATTGATGCAACACTTTATCGGTGTTGTGAAAATAAATCATGTGAACATGGTCAGTCACACAACCAATCAAATATCTCCGCTATCGGTAGAAGGGAAGATGGATGTGCTCTCCATCCCAAACAGGACAATCTCTATACAACTTCCATATGAAATAGGGCATCATATCAAGCTGCTGATGCCAATACAACAAATGACCCATGTGGGTCTGAACAATGGCTGCATCATACATATACACATACAACGTGTCTGCAGGAAAAGCACGTGTACCAACCGAACGACAGACAACTATGTGCTCCCACGCCCATATCTGGAGGAGGGTAGCGTCACAGCTGAGTGACTTACCATTAAGGTAAGCCATGAAAAATATGTGGAAGTGCATATGAGCCAACATGCATAGCCCCCATGCATAAACAGTACGATCCTGGACCATACTTTGCAAAACAGTACCAAAGCCAACGAAAAATCCACGCTACTGACGATCAGGGCATAAGATGCCACAAATAAAACTTCCTAGTAGAGTGGACAGCTTGTCAAGGCCCAAACCAAATATGGACCATGGAATATCATAAGCATTGGATAACCCAAGCTGATCTCGGGGCAATCCAGAGAGCTCAGTCAAGGCAACAATACTAGAATGGGTGGCATACTCCACAAGCACACCCTGGATCGGAAGTTAGAGGATGCAGTACACATCCTCCAATGTAACAGTACACTCTCCAGTGGGTAACCAGAAAGTGCATGTCTTGGAATACCAATGCTCTAAAAGAGCAGAGATCAGACCCATGTTGGTCGTGATCTCTGGCATGTAACATATCCAATATAATCCTAAGTTGCTAAGAACTGACCTCTCATCCTCTGAGAGCTGGAACCTGTAAACAAGACCCGTCGACCTCGACTCCCGACAGCGTAGAATCTGCCCAGTGAACTGCACACAAAAATAAATCAGAAAAATATCAATATCAGTCATACAAGAGAGTGCCAAAAACAAGAATATGCAGAAATCATACAGGAAATCAGGTAGACAGTTCTAAAAAAATGATTACGACAATAAACACTTCATCTGCGATTCACTTATGTGATTGTGAAACATAATCCTCAATTGCGGCAGGTAAAACACAATTGCGGCAGGCAAGAAATAATAGTGCGATACACTTATCAAATGTGGCACTTGACCAGTAATTGCGGCATTCAAACCATAATTGTGACAAAACTGCAGACGATTGCGGCACAACATGCAAAATTTAAAAAAAAAACAACAAATTTCAAAGAGAGAAAAATAAGCATTAATGACATGCAAAGTGATAAAACTCACCGGACATCCTGCGCTAGCTAGTCTCTGATACATCCAGACTTGGTTGGATATGTGTAACTCCCAGTAAGCCCACCATCACATGAAAACAGGAGAGAAAAGCAAGAAAACTAAGTACAAACTCACCAAGGTTCCGAGAGCTCCAAGAAGGCAATGTGACAAATGAATGGCTCTCTTGGCTATATATAGGGGTTCCCACAAACCCTAATTTCACTGGGAGGTCTGATTTTTCTTCCCGCTCCCCAAAAACTTCCACACTTAATATCAGGGGAAATATAAGCCATTTTTCAAATCAATCAGCTACCCACATTCAGAAATTGCGGTTTCAACAAATTTACGCTCATGTCGAGACTTTTCGCTCAAATTTGTTGAGGGGGCATAAATACACCTACTATCACTAGGGAAAGCTAGGGCAAGATCAAAATCAAAGAATCTCTGACACACTATGACATGCCACATTGCATCAAAGAGGGGCAAATGTAGACACCCAAAAATGGACAGGCTTGTGACTTGACATTAAAAGCACTAATTTTCATCTATTAATTAATGGTTTTTTAATCATTAATTAATCATCTATTTTCCTCTAAATTTATTTCCCAAATCATTTAATCAAATTTCCAAAATTAATTAAATAATTAATTTTATTTAATTAGTTAACCTTAATTGATTAATTACCATTAATTAATTAATTAAATTCAATTTCCTATAGTTTAAATTGAAATATTTAAACTTACTAATTAAAATCTTCCAATTAAATTAATTTCATTCAATAAAGCAATTCTAAATAAAAAAGAATTCAATTATCTCACATGTTGAAAACTTTAATAAAATAACTGAATTAAATATTCATTTATCTTCAAAGAGATAACTCCAATCAAATCACATGGGTAACTTCACCCACCTCTCCAGTCTACATGGGTAACTTCACCCACCTCTTTAGTTCAAAAAGGTAACTCACAATTAGCTCTTCAGTCAACCAAAATCCGTCTCCTCTTTACAAATTGAAGAGGTGGAGTTTACTGATGGCTTCTCCAGTTCCCTTTGATCTCAACCGTTCATCTCACTATCTCTGGGATTGATCTCAACTGTTCATTTCATCCTCAATTCCTATATAATAAACCCTTCATAACCATTTGAAGTATCCAGGATTTCAAGCTCTTGTGCTCCATTACTATGTCAGTTTGGTTCTAGCATTCAAGCCATCTTGCGATCGCACACCCATTTCACTTAGCAAATTCTCGACACTTCTCAAGTCATAGATGCTGCCCACACCAATACTGAGCATCACAACAACATTTCAGAAGGAGTAGAGAGAGACAAAAGAAGCTTCAAGCACTTTGGGGTTTGCATTCATTTGTTTTCCTTTCTTTGCTTATACATTTTATTGGTTACGTTTCATGTTATTCATTATTGGTAGCTTTGTGTATTGGATTTATTTCATTGTAAGCCTTTGCTACTAACCCTCACCTTTGGAAAGCTTGGGACCATGGATCACGATTGAAGGAGGTGTACAATAGTAAATGTTAGATATACTTTGTAAATGAGTATACCTTCATGAACAAATGTTTAAATCACACATATCCATGAAGATGCTTGTGTGTTTCTTGAATGTAGTTGAATGTTGACTTTGAATCAAGGATGTCATTCATAAATGCATGGATATATGAATGTCATTCCTAGATTATCAATGTTTTTATGCTTGATGAACACTTTCTATGAAGGAAGAATGAATGTGACTGGACAAAGGATCTTCTTGATTGGTTGATAACTCCTCTACTGGGCCATCATGGGAGAGAATATTGATACAATGGAGAAGATTGCCTTCAAAATTCCTAGGATGCTTGGAGAAATGATAGATCTTGGATGCTTGCCTTCAAATCTTTGAGAATACTTGATAATCTTGATCATGGTTACCAAAATGAGGAGAGATGGTTTTTTATATACCTCTCACAATATTTTGGGATTCAAAATTAATCCAGGTTAACCACATGATCTAATTTCCCACTATAACATCGCAACAAGGCCACAATTTGAATTTGGGCCTAATTATAGTGGAACACAATGCCTAGGGTGTTGTGTTACTAGGAACACAATGCCTATGGTGTTGTGTTCCTAGGAACATAATGCCCTATGTGTTATGTACCTAGGAGAAAGAGCTAAGATTGAAATGGGAGATCAAGAAGATAGGGTAGATACTAGAATAAGTGGAGTTAGGATGCTAGATCAAGCATAATGGACAAGAAATCTTGAAATCACCAAAGTGGGGCCTAACTAAGCATCCACTTATATGTGCTAAATTTTTTAGGATGGTACAGTGATATATCTTTTCTATCTCACCCACCCATCCTTAAATAATTTGTTATTATGCCTTCCTAGGCTATTTACCTTAACAAATATGCAAGTATATGTCTTTTTTTAAAATTTGATAACTAGCCTAGAAATAGCCATAAGAAGAAGTGGGCTATTTTGACAAAAACCAACAACACCCAAATTCATACATTCTAAACTACCCCAAAAAAATAAAACAAACCAACACTAAACCAACTAGACTTTAAACATAAGACTATTATAAAACCTATTAGAGATAACCAAACACTCTTTCCTTAAAGAGTCTTCAGAGTTGAATAGTTCATACTTAAAACATAAGTCATAAGCTGACTTTAATAGAAAAAATTCCATGCAAGGCATGAAATGCTAAGGAGCATAAAAAATAGTAACAAGAACTTATAACTTGGGGCATGAGGTAAATCCTCGATTCTTTTCCATCTCTTTTAGGTTCGCTTTCCAATCTTTTTGAATTCCATAGTGATCTTTGGTATCTTCTTTCTTGTCCTCACTAGTCCTCACACTCTTTCTGAGTTGCTTCTAGATCTCGGATCGAATAGTAATTTTACTTATAACTAGCTTTCACTTAATCCCATTAGTAATACTAGTGAGAGCATTTATTGCATTCTCAAAATGATTTTTGATGACCCTAGTATCTTTAGTCGTTGATTTAACAATCCTAATTCTAATCTACAAATTTTCCACTTAAATTTTCAAGTGGGTCACCTGACCATTGTCTATGCCATTAGCATTAGATATATCATGGGTGTCCTCTTAAAGATCTCTACTATTTCCATCTTCTTTCCTAAAGTATCAATATCATCATTCATTGGTTCTTCTCTGAATTCATCCTCATCCTCCACCGCAACATTATCCAAGATCATCTTCTTAGTTTCCTCTTTTGATTCAATATTGGCCTCATAGTTGATCTCTTCTAATTTCTCCTTAAGTTAAATTTTAATTCATCATCTAAGGAAAATTCCCCATCCTTGTCAACCTCAAGCTCTTTACCTTTAGTGTCCTTCTCTTTGAGCCTAGTAGACTGACAATCCCCAAGGCTAGAGTAATGTTTGATAGTTCCCTATTTTTTGTTCTCCCCTTCTCCAATTTTCATGTCCAGGTTATCATCCAAATTTATGGTCATCTTTTTGTTTTTGGGGGTCTTAGCCTCAAGTTTCCTAACTTTGAAAGGTATGGTTTCATAGTAGATTATTTTCTCTTTTCTGGGGTAATCTGTAGTAGCTCAATTTATTCCTTGGTCTCATTAGCAATTTTCTTAGCTTCATCCTTTAAACCAATATAATTTTCTTTTCTTTATATTATATTATATTATATTATATATATATATATATATATATATATATGAGCTTGAAGCTTTGAGCTTTTATGGATAGTGGGGTTTTCTTTAGAGAAGTTCATTTTTCATAGAGCTAGTCAATTATGTAAGAAATCTACTACCATGTGGGCTCCTATATAATGAATGCTTGTACAGAGTCATAATAAGGCCCTGATGCAAGGGAGGGGAAGCCCCTTTTCCAATGTTTATGCACAAAGAATATAATTAGTAAAAGGGTATGTTAATGCTTTCCTTATGTCTAATATGGTTTAAAATGGGGGAAATGGTAGCCATGGATAGTTGTATACCTTCCTTCTAGGATAAAATACCGCATAAGATGATAACTAACACGAGCATAAGGAGAAGGGAGAACATACCTATCATACCCATTTTGAAGTTTCACTAGTTTCTCACCCTTTTTCAAGAATTTATTTGATAAATTGTTTGTAATATCTCAAACTTTTATTGACCATGTTAGAGATTTTTCTTGTAGAATCTCATTATAGAAATAATGCTTGTTTCTTAGATTCCCAAATCTTGATTCATACAAGTAAAAGTATAATTGGTGAGGATTAATCCTCCTTCTTCTTTGAGCTCCACAAACACAGGCGGGTGTACCTTTTATAGATTACTGCTTCCAGTAAATTTAACAGTCGATCAAGGGTTACACTGATGTGCCTCCTACCTTTTACTACAACAATTGATATCACATCTTGCAGATGAACAAGACCAATCTTATGCAGAGCTTAACAAGATAGACCATGAACTTGGCAAGGGAAAATAACAATGAAACAATGATTCTCATCCTTCTTTTTAGAGTTCCTGACTCAGGAAGGCTAACATAATGATTCTCTCTCCAAGGAATCAACAAAGTGAATTGTATTCTTCAATACAATTGATTAAACACATATGCTATTAATAACAAAAATGAAAATGATTGTTTATATTTAAGATTGATTATGATAACTACTTATCAAAACCTAGACTAGTGCCTAATCCTGGGAAAAGAGTCAATTAAGATATACATTCATAGAAATCAATTAATTGAAACACATCTGAAGCCCAGATAGAGTTCCTTACAAACTATCTTCTCATTCCAACACCCATGTATCAAATTCTCAAACTAATATCTAGCCCTCTAGAATTACCTTATAACCAGTACATTTAAAATGCCTTACATATTAAACATACAAGAGAATAAAAAAAAATACAAAAAGACATCACAGATGTGAAACATGAAACTCCGTTGTATTTTTATTAATATAATTCTGCTTCAATACATTCACAGAGACAAAAAACTGAAAACTAGACAAAAATTGGAAGTCTGCCTCGCAGTTGTGAATTGACCATCCTTTACAATATCTTACAACTTGCTATATATAGAGAGCACTATTCTTCTTGGAATCCTTAGAGAGAAAGGCTGCAACAAGTTTTGGATGGCTAGGATAAACCTAAAAAGTACTAAAAGATAGAATTAGAGTTACATATTCCGTCGGTGGAGAAAAAAACTTGAGTAGTTGATTGGAAATGATTCCTAATCTTTGGCAGTTGGCACCTTTGTCTGCAGATATTTTGGGTAACCTCTTGAAGTTTTTTGAGACCTACTAACCACCAATATAGGATAAATTACACTAGTCTTGCAGATGATTACCCTCCCTATGCTCATTGATCAGGTTCCAGGTGCCATTTACTCCTCATCCATCACATCCAAGTCTATAATTTTTGGTTTCTTTTTTTTTGGCTTGGTGATGTTGTCCCACTATGTAACTTCAACCTTTGAAGGCCAATTAAAATTTTGAATGCTTTGTAACTGTACCTTTTTCCTCTCCTAGCTAGCATCAGTTATGGCCTTGACATCTATGACAAACTTCACAAAGCCTGTCTCTGCTTTAAAAGCTTCATCCAAGGGCTTATTGAATCTGTCCATGTCCAGGAAATTGCCATCTGTTATGAATGCCTCTTTAATAGGAAATAGAGTGTCAAACTCATTTCTCCATTCTTCTATTGATTTTATCTTGTCATCTTCTCCCTTGAATAGAGGAATAAACCTATTGAAGTCTGGACCAAACATATTAATCCTTGCCTGAATTGTATTAGCTTTACCTTTGAAGAAAGACAATGTTGTTCCAATTTTCTCAATCATCTCTCTCACTTGACAAACTATCTCTAGGAGATCTATCCTATGTGGATGCAAGGCTTCCAACCTCTCAAACAATGATCCCTTGCTTGACCACGTGCCAAAGTATGGATCCAAGGTTGCAATGTCACCCTTCACCTCTATTTCTAGGCCAGGTAGCTTACTATAGGCCTTATGTACCAGGTCCACTTTCCCCTTTAGGATATTAATGCTATGTTGCAATATTTTCTATAAGGCTTCTAAAGCCACTTTATTCTAATATGGGCATGGATGCCCTATTTCTTGTGTTAGGTCCTTAATGGTATCTATCTATACAGAGATAACTTCCTTAATTGGAGGTGGAACAACTTTAGATGCCTCTTCCAATTTCTTATTTAAAGCTTCCACTTTTTCTTGTAATGCTTTATTTTTAATTAATCATATCTCTCTATCCTTCACCACAACAATTGACTCATCAAAGAGTTTCTTGTATCTTGCAGATAATTGCTCTGTTTTCGCTTGATTTAAATGGTCGAAGTGGGTGATAGTCTGGGAGATCTCTAAGTCAGAAGTGTTGTGGATAGATCATATAATCTTATCTCCATCCATTTTCTCTTCAAAACTAACAAGAGATGGATTTTGTGTCCTTGGTGCCATAGACCACATTGCTAAAGTTTGAGATCTAGGATCATATCCACATCCCTTGGTCATCTCACCAATTTGAGTCTCAGAAGATAAATTGGCATTTGGTTGTTTCCTAATTTGGTCAATTATAAATGCAAAAGCCAAATCCCACCTGGGCACAAGTAACATTCCACTAGACTTGACTAATTGTCTAGCCTCCCCAGGTGTTATAGTTTCTTTCTCATGATCATATGCTTGTAGGGATTGCAAAGCCTCACCTTGCATAGTGTCACCCTTTGTCAATTGCAATTGAGCCCCAATTTCTTTTTGCTTCCTCCAAATCAAGAAGTTCTTGAATTCTTTTGTCTTAATGAATACATCATCACTGAGGAACTCTTCTTGGTGGAGCTCTCTCTTATCTTGACACAACTGAAGGGGTAATTCAATTTCTTCTTGTATGTTCTTTTTTTTATTCTTCCCTTCCCTGATATTTTTCCTGAGCTGGTGGTGATAATGTCTGCCGCCAGTAATTAGGAAAATTACTTTATCCCTTTCTTTCCTTGTGTCTTTATTTGAGAAGGATCCCCTGATTCTACTCTTTGTTTCTTCTTTGGGGGCTCATTTGCTACCTCAGTATCAGAGACCTCTGTAAGATCAACTTCAATGTTTTTCTCTACTACAGGTGCCACATATACATGTGGTGGACTATGTATAAAGTATCCTCCCTAACTATCCTCTTCATATTCAGAGGATGAATGCTTCTCAGGGCCTCTCTATTTATCTTCAATTTGGCCTTCCAGTTGATTATACAAAGTATTTAATAAATCAACCATCTTAGAAATTATTGCCAAATAAGGCACTTCTGGAAAAAATCCTCCAAAAGGAATCCATGCCTTCTTTATCTCCTGCTCCAAGTATATTAGGTCCTCATATTTGGTAACTCTGTTGGCTACCTCTTCATCTTCTAGAATATTTCTGATAAGGTCTTCTTCAATACATTCCTCATGCTCCTTGATAATAGGGATTCTTGGGGTTAGCAACTTTTTAGCACTTTTAATGAAACCTTCAGGATCTACAAACATGCACAAGGCCATGCTCATCATATGTTTTCCATCCATCAGTTCATAGAATCCATGACTCTTTTCCCAATGGTGAAGTTATAAACCTTGAACTGCCTGGGTGTAAAAGCACCCTTTCTCTGGGGAGCCAAATGCTCCTTATCTGTCCACATTAGTTGCCAGATAAACTCCATTAGAGATACTCTTGGAGGCACATACTATGGAAGTATGTGTGGTGGTTGAGAACATCCATAAACCCTAATCAAAGTAAAGGCTTTTTGACAATAAAAATCTCCCCAATTGTGATCTCCTACCCATTTGTTCACATACTGGTAAGGTCTGAGAAGTTGAATCACCTTGATTGGCAACCTTGTTACATTTAGACCTAGCAGATTTAAAAGTGGATGTACAATCTAATTCTGAAAACCACAACACTCATTTTCATTTGAAGTATAGTTCCAAACCCTCATCAAGAGTTGTACCTAGTTTGGTTGGCCATGGAACTGCACCCTTGATCTCAAATTTTGTGTGTCCATGTTGTTGATAATGAAGTACAAAATTAAATGCATTAAAATAGAATAATGCATGAACTTAGGGTTGGTTGTATTATGGATATCTATAAGGCCTTGATGTATCTTGTCAATGACATACTTGATGTAGTCAAAGTCAATATTGGCACATGAGTTCTGAAGGTCCAAGATGATCATTAGAAGATCTGCAGGCACCCTCTCACTATCCCCATCTATTCCCAACACCCTACACAACCCATAAGAAATGTACTTCACATAGAAGCTCAAATCCCTATAAAAATATGGTGCACTATAATCTGTTAGAATAGTCCCAAAGGATAACTGAGAGGGGGGGGGAGAATCAGTTATTAGCTAATTAAATTCTTTTCCTTTATTTACTCCAGAATACAATAAAGTAAATGCACATTCAGATAACACAATAGACAACACCACAATTTGGTTACGGGGAAACCAAATGGTAAAAAGCCTGGTGGGAATTAACACCCACAATGAACTATACTTGTTTATAATAATCCCTGTTAGAAGATCTCGCAACCCTATTAGGACTTGTTCTTTACAATGCAATAAGTATAGTGACCTAGTTAAGGGTCTGACCCTGTTAGGAGTCTTTTATAAATAACCCGATTAAGGGTGAGGACTCATTGTCCAAAAGATCACTGCTTTAATGGTGAAGGCTACAACCTTCTGTAGAACATATATACACTATATCTGATGATGAACTATAGAGTAGACCTACTATCTTGATCAGTTCCAATGTACTGTAATCTTCCACTGCTTCTTCACATAAATCCTTGATGAATGAAATACATCTGATATTATTCTCTGCACTTTTCCTGTATCCTTTCTTCTCATTCACACTTAGCGTTCCACAAATGAACTACTATAAGTATCTTCCTCAAAGTATGAGATCATGGGACCTGTTAAGAAATTCTTCATAAAATCCTTGTCAGCTTAACTAACCACACAAGAATAATTACAACCATGCAATATAAATTGGTTAGACGTGACGCTTCACTAAGTCGGCCTCACCAAATTAACTCTAACTTTGCAATATTGTTGAAACATGTTTGGCACCTTTAGATAATTGTCTTCAACTCATAACTAAACTTGAATATACAAACACATATCCTGAAGATAGGTGAAACTCAAGAACCAATGCAATACATCGGCTCTATACAGACAAACTCTATAAATTGTAACTGCCAATAACAGAATTGCACAACACAACTGAAACTTCATATCTGAGTCTGCGTGTATGAAAAAATCATAATAAACATGTCTACAACATAATTATAACCACGAAAGGCTTGATAAAATCATTTTGATAAGTACATACAGAACACTAATGTATATTATATGTTGTCATCAATGACAAACATACAATCAACTAGCTGCCAGAAGTAAATCTCCAATAATCTCCCCCTTTGACATTGATGACAACATATGATATTAAAAGCATCTTCAGCACATGGTGTCTTCTTTCTTTTTACAATCTTCTCAATATCCTCATCAAATATTCCTCTACACTGTTGCAGCTCCTCTGTCTGAGTCTATACTCCCCCAGAGTATATGCTCCCCCTTACTATATACTGCCCCTTTGACATCAATGGAAAAGGGCGCCATAAACAATTAGGCACAACTACTACTCCAGAAGTAGAGTAGTTAACCATTGATCGGTCACTGTGGACTGATGTTCTTGCTACTTTATCTAATTAGATTCAGGAGAGGGAATTACTCCCAACTTCTCCCTGAGATACTCAAAAGTATCTTTTGATAAAGGCTTTGTGAAAATATCTGCCAAATATTCTTTGGTGCTCACATAGTCCAATTTTACTTCATTATCTGCAACTTTTTCTCTAAGAAAATGGTATTTAATCTCAATGTGATTTGTCTTTGCGTGCATCACAGGGTTCTTGGACATGTTGATAGTACTGATGTTATCAAAGTGAATAACAATAGGATATTCAACCTATATACCAAAATATTTAACCATCTACTTGATCCAAACCATTGTTGAACAATTCAATGCTGCTGCAACATATTCAGCTTCTGCTGTCGACTGAGAGATACAATTCTACTTCTTGCTTACCCAAGAAACCAACCTATCTCCAAGAAATATTTCTCCTCCAAAAGTACTCTTCCTGTCATCAAGACAACCTGCCCAATCTGCATTTTGTATACACATGAAGTTGTACATTCTCTAATTTAGGATACCATAAACCATAGTCTATAGTTCCCTTTAGATATCTGAATATTCTCTTTATTTCCATTAGCTGATTATGTTTTGGTTCAGCTGCAAATCTACCAACAATGCCAACTGCATTAGATATGTCTGGTCTAGATTGAGTAAGATATATAAGTTTTCCAATCATAGACTTATACAATTTCTTGTCAACTACTGGGGAATCATCTTCTTTAGAAAGCTTGATTCCTATTATCATATGAGTGCATACTGGCTTACAGTCTTCCATCTTGAAAGTCTTCAATATTTCTTTCACATATTTGGACTGATTTATAAATATTCCTTTATCTATCTGCTTTACATTCAATCCCAAGAAGTATTTTATAGGACCAATCATGCTCATTTCAAATTCATTCTGCATTTATTTTGCAAATTCTGAACTAAGCTTGTCATTACCTCCAAAGATAATGTCATCAACAAATATGGAAACAAGTAACAGTCTATCAGGTGTCTCTCTTATGAATAAGTTGCAATTTTCTGCTCCTTTCTTAAATCCAATCTTAGTAAGATAACCATCTAGTCTCTCATACTAAGCTCTTGGGGCCTGTTTAAGTCTATAGAGTGCTTTCTTCAACCTGCATA
The DNA here is from genome assembly GCA_018584345.1 of Thuja plicata. Lineage (NCBI taxonomy): Eukaryota > Viridiplantae > Streptophyta > Pinopsida > Cupressales > Cupressaceae > Thuja > Thuja plicata. The sequence goes on along the minus strand of MU225289.1, from coordinate 519,654 downwards.
CCATGTCTAGTTTATCTGATAGATTGAATCCTTCAGGCTATTCTATGTAGAATTCTTCCTTCAAGTCACCATTCAGAAAGGCTGATTTGACATCCATTTGAAATACTTTGAAGTCTTTGAATGTTGCATAGGATAGAAATAACTTAATGGCTTCTAATCTACTCATAGGGGCAAATGTGTCAGTGTAATCTATCCCTTCGCTCTGTGCATATCCTTTACACACTTGTCTTGCTTTGTTTCTGACCACTGTACCATCTTCATTCATCTTGTTCCTGAATACCCACTTTGTTCCTATCACATTTTTGTCACTAGGTCTAGGAACCAATTCCCATGTGTCATTTTTTATTATTTGATCTAATTCTTCTTCCATTTCTTTCTGCTAATTAGAATCCTTGTAAGCATCTTCAACATTTAAAGGTTCAATCTATGAAACTAAACATACCTCTTCATCCATTGTTAACCTTGTTGCTTTTGATCTAGTCAAAACACTGCTGCTCTGATCTCCAATGATATCATATTTTGAATGATACCTAGATGTGAACTTTGAAACTTTTGGTGTGACATCCTCATCTGTAATCTGTGATACTTCTTTTCTTGATTCATGTTCATTACATGATACATCAATACAATCAAATATTTCTTCAATAACAGTATCTTTACTGCTAGGCCTGGGTTCATCCTCAATCATACGTGCATATTCATAGTACCTTTCTTGAACCATGAACTTCTCATCGATCTTTACATGAGTAATTTCAATTATCTTCTTTAATCTCAAATTAAAACATATGTATGCTTTGCTTTTAGTAGAGTAACCAAGGAAAATACCTTCATCGCTTCTAGCATCAAAGTTCCCAACACCATCATCTCTCTTGATGTAGCACTTTCTGCCAAATATTCTAAAGTATTTTACTATGGGTACATTACCAAACCAAATTTCATAAGGTGTCTTATCCATGCCTGGCCTTAGTTGTGTTCTATTGATAGTATAGACTGCTATATTGACTGCATCTCTCCAATAGGTGTGCGCAACTTTTTCTTCAATCATCATAGTGCGCCCTATATCAAGTATGATCATGTTCCTTCTTTCTGCTATCCCATTCTACTATGGGGTTCTGGTTGCACTCATCTGTCTTTTAATTCCATGTTCTTCATAGTAGTCATAAAACTGGTCAGAGATGAATTGTCCTCCTCTATCTGATCTCATACACTTTAGTTTTAATCCAGATTCATTCTCCACTTTGGCTTTGAATATTTTGAACTTCTCAAAGAATTCAAACTTCTCCTTTAAGAACATAACCCACATCATCCTTGAAAAATCATCCACAAAAAAAATGAAATACCCTTCTCTGTAATATGATTTGGTTTGAGTAGGACCACATAAATCTGTATGAACTAGGTCTAACTTGTTTTCAGTTGAGTTCTACTTGCTTCTGAAAGAGCTCCTTACATGCTTTCCCATAACACATTCCCTGCACATTGTGTCAACTGGTCTTGCAATACTTGGAAGGTCTCTAACTTCTTTGACATTTCTTATCTTTACTATATTATCAAAATTGATATGACATAGTCTCTTGTGCCATAACCAACTGTCATCCACTTTTGTAACAAAACAACTTACATCTGAATTGAGTTGAAAGACATTACCTTTTGTTTTTGAGCCTGATGCAATCATTTCTCCTTCTTTGTTGCTAATAATGCATTTGTTGTATTTGAATTCCAAATGATAACCTTTGTCAAGTAGTTGTCCAACACTTAGTAAATTGTGATGTAATCCATCAACATAGAGAACATCATCTGTCTTGTTCTTTCCATCTAGGGTGATAGATCCTCTACCTATGATAGGTTTGGGAGTGTTATCTCCAAATCTAACCATACCACCTTTGTACTTGCCTAGATGAAAAAATCTATCTTTATCACTTGTCATGTGGTGTGAGCATCTGCTGTCAATGATCCAATCAGTTCTGATGTCTACTTTGGAAATTAGGGCTAACTCTTGTGTTTCCTTTTTATCTTCAATGTCCATATGCTCAAGAAATTTTTCCATGTCTTTAAGGGAAACAAATCCAATTTCATCTTCTCCTGAATCTTCATCAGTTACACCTTCTTCAACATGATAGCATTCCTTCCTGTATTTAGGTTTATAATTAGATCTAAATTTATTTACTCTTGTAGGACACTTGGATGCAAAGTGACCGATCTTGTTGCATGAAACACATTTGAATGGAAGCTATCCTTCATATTTCCCTTTGCCTTTCTTCTCTCTTTTAGTAATCATGGCAATGATTTCTTCTAGTTCTTCATCAACTTCTTCTTTCTCATTAATGCTAGAGATGTGAGATTTCTTACCATGGACTGAAGCTTTGAAGGCTATTTCACTTTTAGGTTTAGTCTTCAATCTTGATATCT
>MU225289.1:494826-509412 GCA_018584345.1 Thuja plicata | reverse complement strand
GTAATGTAGATCAGACATTGGAAACACAAATCAGACTTCAAATTGCCAAAGAAGCATGTATGACTGTCCTCATGGTTGGCGCTTCCTAAATTAGCAATAAATATCTTTGTTTCGTGGAAATGTGTTTTGTGACCCCAAGGCACTTGTTTCCGTATCAAGGAGGTTCCTTGTAAATATATTGTAGGAACTTGAATGATGGGTATGAGACCAAGTGTGGAGACAGAGGAACACAGCTGTCTGGAGGGCAGGTTGACAACTATTCCCACAAATCATTCCACAACGCTTGAATCCTCAAATGAGAGATCAATGAAGAGTTTTTGAAGTGTTTCATTTTAAGCTTGCGGAGATCACGACAAAGTGAAGTTTAAAATCATACCTCTCTCAGCCGTTTGGATTCCAATGCAGTTGCTATCAATGGAAAATTTCTTTCGCCGCAGAGATGCAAAAACCCCTCTCGGTGCTATTGAACAATGACAATGTTTTCTCTTTTTTTTGGCCTTATATCCCGTTAACGTCGCAATTGCGATGTTGTCAGGTTATAATTGAAAAAAAAAAGCCAAAAACACTTAACATTTGGCCCCCGTCGCAAATTGCTGTCGTAATTTCACCCGAAATGTATTAGTGACTAAGTGGGTGGAAGCAATTCCCCTAACTTACAAAATTGGAAAGCAGATTTCAATGTTCATACTCAACCATATCATTTGTCGGTATGGAATTCCTCAAACCATCCCGACAGATCACAGTACACCATTCCAAAACAAAGATGTTGAAGAGTTACATGAATAGTTCCAAATCAAACAAGGGTTCTCTTCATTCTATTATCCTCAAGGGAATGGCCAGGATGAAGTGACAAACAAGACCATTTTGAAAATCTTGAAGAAAAATGTTAACGAATCAGGGCGAGATAAGCATTTACATCTTAGTCCCGCATTATGGGCATACAAAACTAGCATGAGAACACCTACAGAAGCTACTCCTTTCTCCCTAGTATATGGATCAAAGGCAGCCCTACCCCTCAAAGTGGAAATCCCATCCCTGAGGATATCATTGAAGAACCTAATTTTAGATGAAGACTATAGAGTAGCAAGGCTCAGTGAACTAGAACTACTAGCCAAACAGAGACAAAAGGCATTCAATCACTTACAAGGCTATCAGAGCCGCCTTAGAAGGAATTATCATAAAGAGGCCATGAACATTTGAGATAGGAGATCTCATCCTCATGGAAAATCAAAAGAACCAAGCAGAAAGAGTGAAACCAAGAAAGTTCGAGCCTAACTGGCTAGAACCATATGTCATTGTCAACTCTACCCAGAGTGGGGCATACTAACTGGTGACACCAGAAGGAGATCATCTCCATGGATACATAAACAACATGAACCTTAAGAGATTCTATGCTTAAGGTCTCAATGGTTGAGGCAACTATCTACACATCCAGAAAATACCAAAAAAAAATCAATCAAAAAATACAAAATGTTACCTTGGTGAAAACTTGGCAAACAGGTGCTTTGGCGAAAACAAAAAAAAAAAATCAAAAAAGAAAAAAAAAAGAGTAAAGAGAAACAAAATCACTCTTTGAGTGAAAACCTAGCAATCGGGTGCTATAGAGTAGCTCATGATTTTGACATTTGATAGATTGGCTTGGTCGCCAGTTTGCTTGCTGATAGATTTGACAGATTGATAAAGCTGTGTCATATGGGCCCAATGCTCATTCAAAAAGCTCATGGTCGTGACATTGATTGAGTTGGCGTGATCGCCCTTTACTTTTTTGATAACCGAGTTGGTTTTATTGCTTGGGATTTTGCAATTTTTTTATTATTTTTTATGAAGATTGATTTTCTTAGGATTTTTTTTGATCTTTTTAGGATTTTTTATGAGTTTTTTTATTTTTAGGGATTTTTTTACAGGACATTTAGAATCACCCCTAGTTTGGTGGAACAGTACTAACCATGGATAATTTTTTGGTGCTTAGAGGGGATTGTGCTTCTGGATATAGCTTGGGTAGTCAGTCTTGCATGCGTAGTTTTCTCAAGCTTTTGATCTTGGAGTTCATTGATGGTGAAGTTGGATTTGAACACTCAACGCCCGTTTGCCAGGTTTTCACTAAGAGAGAGATTTTGTTTCTCTTTACTTTTTTTTTTTTTTTTGATTTTTTTTGTTGTTGTCGCCAAACTGCCTATTTGCCAGGTTTTCACCAAGGTAACATTTTGTATTTTTTGATTGATTTTTTTTTGGTATTTTCTGGATGTGTAGATAGTTGCCTCAACCATTGAGACCTCAAGCGTAGAACCTCTTGAGGTGCATGTTGTTTATGTATCTGAGGATTTGATCTCCTTCTGGTGTCACCAGTTGGTATGCCCCACTTTGAGTAGAGTTGATAATGACATATGGTCCTAGCTAGTTAGGCTCAAACTTTCCTAGTTTCACTCTTTCTACTTGGTTCTTTTGATTTTCCATGAGGATGAGGTCTCCTACCTCAAATATTTGTGGCATCACCTTCTTATGATAATTCCTTCTAAGTCAATTCTGATAGCCTTGTAAGTGATTGAATGCCTTTTGTCTTCATTCATCTAGTAGTTCCAGTTCACCGAGCCTTGCTAATCTATAGTCTTCATCTAAAATTAGGTTCTTCAATGATATCCTCAGGGATGGTATTTCCAATTTGAGGGGTAAGACCACCTCTGATCCGTATGCTACTAAGAAAGGAGTGACTCATGTAGGTGTTCTCACGCTATTTCTATATGCCCATAATGCGGGACTAAGTTGTAAATGCCAGTCTCACCCTGATTCGTTAACTATTTTCTTTAAGATTTTCAAAATAGTCTTGTTTGTCACTTTAGCCTGGCCATTCCCTTGAGGATAATAGAATGAAGAGAACCCTTGTTTGATTCAGAACTATTCACATAAATCTTCAACATCTTTGTTTTGGAATGGTGTACCGTGATCTGTCAGGATGGTTTGAGGAATTCCATACTGACAGATGATATAGTTGAGTATGAAAATTGAAATTTGCTTTCTAGTTATGTAAGTTAGGGGAATTTCTTCCACCCACTTAGTGAAGTACTTTATTGCTGCTATGATGTATTTGTGTCCATTTCCTGAAGAAGGTGTAATTTTTCCCACTAGGTTAAATCCCCACATAGAAAATGGCAATGGTGAAGTGATAGGATTTAATTCTTCTATTGGGGCATGGATGAGGTCTCAGTGAATTTGATACTGCCTACACCTTTGTACATAGTTGTTTGCATCTATTTCTACTATGGCCCAGTAGTATCCCATGCGGATGATCTTTTTAGCTAAGTTGTTGCCACCTCTATGGTTTCCACAAATTCCTTCATGTACCTCGTACATAGCTCTCTCAGATTCTATGGAGGTGAGACATCATAATAGCATTCCATCTAGACTTCACCAATATAGGGTAGTTGAGAGGATGGTATACCTAGAGGCTTGGCAGATGAGGGACTTTTTCTAGTTTCTAGACAAGTTGGGAGGTAAGACACTAGTTTGGAGGTAATTATACACATCATGGTACCATGGGGTTTGAGGACCAATAAGGACACATGCTGATTCTATGATTGGTGCTTGATGTGATGGCATCATGAGTTTCTCCACTAGAAACTAGAATCATGTTTCATTACCTGGCATATCGATCAGTGATGCTATGGTAGCCATTGCGTCTGCAACTTTGTTTTGACCCCGTGATATCTGATCAAAGAAGATGTATTGGAACTTAGTTCGCAACCTATCCATCTACGATCTATATGGTATTAGATTCTCATCTTTTATCATATAATCATTATTGACCTGGCTAATGACCAACTGTGAATCTTCGTAGACCTTAAGGTTCTTGATTCTACATTGAATTGCTATCTTTATCCCGATGACCAATGATTTGTATTCTGTTATGTTGTTTATGCATGGGAAATTGAGTCTAAATGATTTTAGAATTACATCATTATTTGGAGTGATGAGCACTATTCCTGCCCCTGCATCATGGTTCATGCATGACCCATAAAAGTATATTTGTCATACCTCAATCACTGGTTGTAGTGTCATAATAGACTCATCAGGAAAGTCGGAGATGATAGGCCGATGATCCTGAATATGTGCCTCTACTAGTTGATCCACAATCACTTGCCCTTTGATGAATTTTCTATCTATGTATTCAATGTCAAACTCACTTAAGATCCTGACCCATTTTACAAGTCGTTCAATGAGTGCTGCTTTTCTTAGGAGATAATTTAAAGGATCAATATGTGCTATCAAATTTGTTTGGTGATGCAACATGTAATGCCTCATCTTTTGGGAAGCAAAGACAACTGCAAGGCATGCTTTTTTAATTGGCGTATAGTTGAGCTCATATCCTACCAATGTTCTACTTAGATAGTAGAAGGCTCTCTCCTTACCTGTGTCATCATGTTGTGCCAAAAGTATGCCTAATGTTGATTCTATTGCCAAGATATACAGAAGAAATGGTCTACCTTGGGCTGGTGGCACCAATATGGGAGACTTGAGTAGATAGTCCTTGAATATTTGGAACTCTTGTTCAAATTGTTCTGTCCATATAAATTTGATGTCATTATGCAGTAGATGTCTGAATGGGTGGCACTTGTCTGATAGCTGAGCTATGGAATGCCTGATTGATTGGAGCCTTCCTTGTAACCCCCTTAGTTGCCTTAGGTTGGTTGGTGGAGGCATGTCCAATATTGCTTTGAATTTCTCTAGGTCTACTTCAATGCCTCTATGTGACACTATGAACCCCAATAGCTTCCCTTCTGTGACCCCGAATGCACATTTCTTTGGGTTTAAACAAACCTTGTATTCCTGCATTCTGTCAAAGATTGGTCCCAATACTTGTAGATGATCCTTTTGAAGCATTGACTTGGCTAGTATGTCATCAACGTAGTCTTCCATTTTCTTGTGGATGAGATCATGAAAGATGGTTGTCTTTGCCCTTTGATATGTTTCTATGACATTTTTTAGACCAAACGGCATGACATTCCAACAATATGTCTCCCAAGGACATGTGAAAGCCATTTTATGTTAGTCCTCTAGTGCGATCCTTATCTGATTATACCCTAAAAAGCCATCCATAAGTAATAGCATTTGATGTCCAACAGTTAGATCTACTATCATATCAATGTTAGGCAAAGGAAAGTCATCCTTGGGACAAGCTTTGTTAAGATCTCTAAAGTCTGTGCAAATCTGAATCTGACCACTATGCTTTGTAACTGGTACCAGGTTAGATATCTAGTCTACGTATGGGATCGGTCTTATGAAATTAGAATTTAGGAGCTTTTTCAATTCTGCCTTTACTAGTAATGCAACATGGGTATGCATTTTTATTAGTTTCTATTTGATAGGTTTAGCGTTGGGTAGCAACGAGAGATGATGCAGCACAAGCTCTAGATCTAATCCTAGCATATCTGAGTAGGACCATGCAAAATTGATCATCCTTTCCTTGAAGAAACTAATGAATTGTTCTCTCTCCTCCGAGGTGAGTGATTTTTCCAAGTAGATGTTCTTTGGGTTCTTGTCATCTCCCAAGTTGACTTCCTCAGTTTCTTCTGCTAGCAATGCCGACTTTTCCTCTGTCAAGGGGAGGAGTTCCTTCTTTCCATCTTCTAGTGGCTCAGTGAGGTTTTCACTAGAAGATACATCTTGTTTTGTATTTTTATCATTTTTTGTGTCAGTAAGTGCCTTTTTCTTTTCACTTACTGACGATTCTTTTTTATTTTTCAATTTGTTTTGATGACTGGAAAGAACGGCTTCCTCCCCAAAGTATGCTGATCTATCGAGGTCAATGGAGAAACCTGCTTTATGGTCTCCTGATGGCATTCCCTCTCTAAGTCCCATGAAATCTGTGATAGCCTCATTATTTTCAAATACATCCATGTCAGGTGGTCCTTGTTGATCCCACTCTATTAGTTTTGGGTGTACAAGACATAGGCCCTCATGTTGGGTTGACTCTATTTGGTTGAAGGGGACTACGAAGATGGTTCTGACAAACCTAGAATGTGATGTGGATGCACCACCTAAGGAATTTTTATCGACATGTTTATCGATATAGGGTTGGTCATCAATGGATAGTTGGTCAAACAGGTAGTCAAGGTGTATGGTGGTGGCTGACTGAGGGGAATAGACTGGGATCAAGGATTTAGAGTCATGAAGGGATCTCCACTCATACTCGTGGGAGTCAGTTTTTCTAGTACGCTCATCAAATGTCTCACTTCCTTCATTATTTTTGATTGCTTGGTTGAGGTTTATTCAGGTTTTAGAGGTTCCCACTTCGGTGGGCAACAACTATTGTAGTATGTTTCTTATCAAGATTTGTTCAGGGTTTTTCCCCCGGTGTAACTCTGCTATTTATTCTTGATCAACTTGTATGTCTCGGGTGATAAGACTGGCTCTTTGTTTCCCATAGCCTAACCCTCTCTTGTTTCTCTAGGTTGGCGAGAGAGATAGTTCCATTAAGCCTTGTTGTATTTCCCCCAGACTAGTTGTACCATCATACCCAAATATTTGTAGCATTTTATAACCATTTCCATAGTTTGATATTAGTAGGGGTTGTTGAAGTGTCTCTTGTGGATCTTGGTACAACCATGTATTGATATCTTGATCGAATGGGTTTTCTTCTGAAATGTCTCCCCATCTGACAAAGGTTGTGGGTGGACACCTGAATAGAATAGGCTCTAGAGTTTCTTTTATAATAACTGGTTGTGGCATGCCATATGTTCTTGAGCTCTGAGGCATGTTTGTGATAGTGAAAGCTTCCTCGTAGCTGTATTCACTAAACCACCTCATAATAGGTGATTACTAATCATGCCCAAAGCCTCTCTTAGGAATAGTTTATTCAATCTAAGGATTAATTCTCCCACTATGAGGTGCATTTAGTCTGTCAACCCAGGGACATATACTTGAAATGGTACGACACAGTATGTGCACTAAGTCCCTTAAAGAGTCATTCTACCTATGTTGCAGGAAGGTAAAATGCATGAAATGAATCTACACTAGCGCTGCAGGAAAGTAAACACACTTACTTCGTACTAAAATGAATGCTAGAAATTGTAAACTCTACTTAAGCCTATTCTTTTAACCTACAACATTCACTATAATTATCCTTGCAGGTGATGCAGGAACATTCACAAAGTACAATGCTGCAGGAAGAAACCATAATCTTCTATCTAAAATGTTGGGAATGCTGAAAGTAAATCTACTCTACTCTATTCTAATCCACCTTCCAAGTGGGTCCCCTTGGTCTGCTTCTGCTAATCTACTAACACCGAAGGTAAACCAAAAGTCACTTCATTATATTTCAAGAACTGATTACATAAGAACAATACATAAAACTGGAAATTAACTTGATGTGCAAGATGTAAAAATGTATTCCCAAAAACTTCTGAGCTTACAAACTGACAGTCAAATCCCTATAGATAGAGGATCAATACTTTATTCCAAAACAAAAAAGAAAAGATCTGACTGAAATCATGCCAGAGAAGAAAGGGAAATGTAACAACCCATGACATGTGCAATAAAGTTTGTGTGACCAATTCAACATGATGATGAGTGTAGAGATAATATAGCAGCGCTACATTCTTGCATTTCTGGAACAGTGGCTCCTCTTTTGTATTAGCCGTGTCTTCTAGTGCCATGATGGTTACCCATCGCAGCTGGACCTCAATGTTCTCTTTAAAATGTTGTTGACCACTCTCAAGCTGCTCCTACTTCCTGGCAGGTTAGTTTTCATGCATAAATATTCATACAAGTAAACTTAATCAAATTGATCCAAATATTAGAACACACATTTTGATTGCTATATGAAATATTGCAAAATATATGTAATATTGGCAAAAATGAGATAACTATCTACCCATGGGTTTGATGGTTCTATCTGTACTTAAACACAAGTTCAACTAATTATAAGCCCATAAATGTTTTGGTAATACTCAAAACAAAGTATTAAGATCAATATAATAGAGACAGTAAATGGTCTCATCATTCACCACAACCCTTGTCAGTAATGGATATTTTTCCCACTTTCCATGTGAAATCCTTGGGAATTGAATCTGAAGAGGAAAGGATGGTTGTGTTTTGGTTTGAGGGTACCTGGTTATCAGTGCTGATTTGGACCGCATTATAGTATTGGAAAGGATTTGGATCTCCCTCAATGATGATTTCTTCTCCCTGGTGTCGGAACTTGATGCATTGATGGTATGTTGAAGGTATGGCTTGCATCTCATGTATCCATGGTCTCCCTAGTAACATGTTGTATCCCAACTCAAGATATAGGATCTGGAAAGGAGTGTTCTTGACAATTAAACTAATACAGACAGGTAGAATGATAATACCTTTAGAGGATCTTTCCTCTTCATCGTAATCTCGGATATTGATCTTCCTTGTGACATCAATGTTGGATTATGAATAGCCTAATTTATTGGTTAATTTTAGAGTACAAATGTTTAATCCATCCCCACCATCAACAAGGACTCTACAGATAGAACTTTTGTGGACCTGGACAAGCAAGTGTAAAGGATCATTATGCAGGGGTTTATGTAGTGACACATCACAGTCTGTGAATGTTGCATGTTTTTTAGCAGCTATATGGTTAACCATCATTTGGAATCTCTTAGGGGTTATGTCCCTTGGGACAAATGCATTATGAAGGGCTTGGACAAGTGCCTGATTATGCTACGGAGATATGCACAAGAGGTCAAACATGGAGATTTGGGTCGGCGTGTGCTTTAGCTGATCCACTAGGCTTGTCTGTGGATCCGAGGTTGCTTGAGGGTTGGCTGGTGTAGTATATGAAGAAGGTGCCCCTTGCAAGACAAATTTGGTACAATGTGTACTTACAACACAATTGTTACCCAATTCTCTAATAGTGATCACAACCACATGGCTATCTAAAGGATTGAGGCAATTGATAATGTTATCACTGTTGGCATAAGTATAGTTGACCTGTTTCGACTGTCCACCAGACCTAGAGGTTTTCCCTTTACTATGATCATGAAATGTGTCATTGAATATCATATGATCAGTTGTTCCTTTGGTTTGGGTGTTTGTTACATCGATGACCCCTGTGTCAATCAGATCTTGGATAGTGTGTTTTACTCGGTAATAGTTGGGTGTTTTGTATCCCTTCACCCAATGAAACTCACACAAATCATTATCATTGTACCACCTTTGCTTGATTGTACCATGTTCATATTCCCTAATTTTTAGGAGAGTGATGTTGTTTGATTGTATCAACTTTCATAAAGCTAATTCTATCAACCCTCCCAATGGTGTGAAGTCTCTTTGCTGGAATTGAAACCATGGTTTGAGTTGAGTCTATTGCTGACTATTTGACACAATGACTGATTGGATAGGGGGAGGTTGAGTTTTAGTTTATGCTTGTGGATCAGACACCATAGTTTGTTGGTTTTCCATAGGTGCACCTTGCAGTGACACTTTGGGTTATACATAGTTGACTGTCTTCACATCAATGACACCATCAGTAGTGATATTTTTATTTTTATTCCACCACTTAGCTTTGTCTATTGTAGTCTTGTTGGTATTTGTTTGAGTAGGATATGCAAGGACACCTCTTTTGACCAAGTTCTTCTCACAACAAACTCCTCATTCAATAAGTTGTGTAAATTTAAGAGCTAACTACAATTCTGTTGTGAATGACATGTCTGGAATCAGATTGTCAATGGACATGTCTATTAGGTCTTGCTCAGGTACATCATACATTATTTGGTTTGCAATATTCCTCCATCTCTATAGGAATTTCACAAAATACTCTCCATCCTTTTGTTTGATATCACAAAGGTCCTTGATGTTGACCTTGCGCTCGATGTTATGATGGAAGTGAGAGATGAACTTTTCAGCCAAATCACCCCATGAAAGAATGCCATGAGGTAGATGTGAGAACCATTCCATTGCTGGTATGACCAATCTTTATCAGAATAGTCACATTAAGTATGTCTCATCATGTGTGACTTTAAAACAACTAGAAAAAAACTCTCGGATATGTTCAATAGGGTTGGTATTGATGACATGTAACTGATTGAATGTTTGATAATGTTAAGTTGAAGATAATGCAAAGCATTAAATTAGTTAATGGTTTGTATTGTCATTGATGTCAACTTGATATCATCTATACGATCATGTATATAATGCCAAAGAGTTCAGAGAATCTATAGAACAAAGGTTATGCTTTTAGCAATGCATAAATGTCAAGTATTCACTAAGTGACAGATAACACCGACGGAGTGCACACCATCGGTAAAGACAAAGAAGAAAAGTCACAGTGATACCCGACGAGCAGAAGATAGTGTTTCCTAATGAAGCAAAACCACAGGATGCCTGACGAGATGAAAACAAATTTTCCCGATGAGTAAAAATCTAATGATGCCTGACGGACAGAGATCTCGAAGCTAACTGGAGTCATGCCAATGGAACTGTCAGTTGTCACCAAAAACTAACTGAAGAATTGACCGACGAAATAGAGAGTTTATAAAATGACAAAAAATCTAGCTAGAAAGAGCTAAAGATAGACTTAACTGGTTGTTTTATTTGTTTTATTCGACCAGATTTAAGTAGTTGATTTAAAGAATATTTGTACAGTTGGCAAGAAGATAACTAAGAGATAAATTAGGAGTTATGCTTTAAATCAAATTGGCTGGATTATTTTTCATGCCAAGAATCAAGAATCAAGAAAAGGTGAATATCATGTCCATATAAGAGACAATCTTAATTCATTTTCAAGGGGATGAAAAGGGGATTAAGGGGAGTGAATGAAAAGAGGATGCTAAAGAGAAACTGATGAAGAAGAAGTTCATACAGTCCTGATCAATCAAGATGAAGGAGAGATAAAGAATTCTGTAGACACTGATGAACAGTGAAGCACAACATCACAAAGAAAAAAGTGTGGAGCACAAAGAATTTAATTGATACATTGATCAAAGAGGTAATGTACTTAAATAGATATGAAAATATGCAATTCAAAGTTGCATTAGAAACAGGTCAGAGTGTTTCATTTTAACCATTGTTTCAGAGTCACCAAAACTTAACTTTAGATGAATCGATCAGTATGACAAATGTGTTTCCATGAATGAAAACCAAAAAGTGGATCACATCATACAAAATTGATCACTTTCCAATAATCTCTCCCTTTGGAATTGATGGCAACACTTAACAAAAAAAAGACTAAAAATAAGACTAAGTGTTCCAACAAAACAAAATTGTCTTTCCTTATACATTATTCTTTCCCTCTTCTCCTCTTATTCATTTTTATCTTCTCTCTTGTCCTATTCATTTTTCTTCTCTTCTCCCCCTTTGAAAACAATGAAAAAGGTGCATAAAAACTAATAAAGTTATTGCTTGCTTCCCAATTTCATAATATCTTGAAAGGAATCTTCCAAGATCTTCACTTATATAATCCATGACTTAAGCAATAGTTGACTAATATGAATTAGTCCATTCAATGCAAATGATGCACTCTCTACTTATTTCAACTCTGTAGGCATAGAGTTAGCCAATGATTCTGCAGTTTATCCATGTCTGATAAATGTGCTTCAATAATTGATAGCTTAGGAGTGATTAAACTCTTCAGTAAACCAAATCTTGTCAAAAATCCCCCTTTCTCAATATCCAATACATTGAGTTTGGCCAAAATTATTGTTACTACCTTGTCCAATTCTATTACAGATTGTGAAGAGGTTTCACAACTATTCATCATATTGTTCAAATTTGCCCTATCCTTGGCAATAATGTCTTCAACATTCTGAATATGTCTTATAGGGTTCATGTAATAGCTGAATAGTTTTCTTCCATGTGCAATAAAACTCTTTGCATTTTTATTATTGGTTCTCAAAATGCCCAAGTCCCATGAGATAGACTGGAAAAATTCAAGTAGCTTCTTTTCTGAATAGTTATTTTCTGCTTTTCCTTCTGCAATCTTCATCATATTCTCATACTGTTCATCAAATGCATCAAGTGCCAAATTCAAGTTCTCTACATCATCTCTATTCTAAAAAACAATAGGTTTTGGGAGAAATTTGTTCATAGTATCAATTTCCCTAGACATCATCTTGGTCTTATTGTCACTCTTCTTATCAGATCTCTCCTTTTCTTTAGTGAGTGTATTAAAAGATAATTTTACCAACTCATCCTCATCCATACAATCAACATCCATATCAATAGATTTATCTTTACTTTCCAAAAATATGGTAGAAGATGTGTCAACTTATATCTTGATTTCCTCATTTGTTGTTTCTTCTTTCTGCTCCAATTCTTTCTATTCTTCTTCCTCAGTTACTGTATTGCCATTATTTTCTTCAAATGGATCCTTCTCATCATGTGAAGTGTCAAGAGTCATAGGCACACCAGAGACACAAAAATCTGGTTGCATGCCAACTTCACTCTTCTCAACACTTGGCTCAGCTATCTTTGAACTCTCTCCCATTCCCAAGGGTGTAGGCACAGTAGTTGTAGGAAGTGGGGTCTTCTCAAGAATAGAATTCATTAAGATCTGATCTAGTAATTTTTGAGTCTCTTAAGTAACCTCATCATACTTTCTTTCCATAATCTTTACAAGCCTAGTCTTAGTTCTCAACAAAGGTTTCAGTTCCTTAAATATTCTCTCTCTTTCTTGCATAGAAAATACAGGCAACATATTATCAATTTCTTCAATTCTCAAAGTTTCATCCTCAATTTGTGCTAATTGTTTTATAGTCTCCAATCTACCATATAATTCTTTAAGTATACTGCCCTCTATCTCTAATAGATTCTTTTTGAAAATAAGTAAATGATTAACTACAACATCCTCAATCCAAAGTTTATCATTTTCTTCATACTTGTTATAGTATTTTTTAATAGAAAATAAATTCCCTTGTTCAATGGCTCTCTTCTCAATAATCTTTAAGTCAGGTTTCCATATGTGTTTCTCATTTTTAATTTTCTTCTCTTCTCTCACAGTGCTCGGTTCCTTAGGTGGTGAAATCTGATTGCTGGATCTGGTACTCACTCTAGGAGTAGTCTTTTCTTCCTACGAGGTCTGTTGTGGTGGAGGATGTGGACTATCTACCATTACTACTTTAGGAGGTGTAAGAGTTATAGTAGCGAAAATTTCCAATCCAGAAGTTTTCTCTACTAGCTTCTTCTTAACTTCCTTCAACTCTTCCTCTGTGAATCCTACCTTAATACCACATTCATGCACAATGTTGTCTACTTTTCTCTTCCTCAAGCCTCTAGTCTATTCCTCTCTTACCTTAGCTAATTTTTCCTCATAAGTTACCCATCTCCCCTCAGATCTATCTATCTCAAATGTAAGGACATGTTCAATTTTCATAGTTAATATCTCTGAACTTACCTCATATCTCATAGGATAGCACCATTTCTTCCTTAGTATTACTACCTCAAAGCATACACAGTAAATTTCAACCATGAAAGAGATTTTATCTTTGTACTTCTCAACTAAGTCTATAGGTATCTTGTATCTTTCCTTCATCTATCTCTGAAGAATCTTTATCATACCAAATAACTCTCCATCAACCCATGTGTTGTTCTTTCTTCGGTAACTCTGTGAAATCTGTATACAAGTAGGTATCCCTTTATTCCAACCACTAGGGTGAATGCCTGGGAATTTTTGTTTAATGTGTATGTACATATGCATCAATAGTGAACCAAATCTTAAGGTCTTTGATCTATCTTTCTTTATCAATTTTACATTCTCCAAAAATTTTTGTGCTAACACTTCGCATAGATTGTATTTAGTGTTTTCTTTTACCATTATGTATGCCATCGTGATAACTCCTATAGATACTGAATTAGGTCTACTTCTATATTAGAATTTGTAACCAAGTATCATAGAAGTCAAATTAACATCCTCTTGCACAATATCACTTACTGTCATAGCTCATCTGTCCCATTTTGAATGTGTTAGGGTTTCAACTTGCTTCTTCACATGTTTCTCTGCTACAAGAATGATTCAAGTGTTATCCAAGCCAGTTGTTGGTGCCCAAAAATACTGAATTGAATTTCCTTTGGACTTGCCAATCCAATGATGGGAAATCCAATTATTTTTGGCCAACTAACAAGAATGATCGATTATGATCCTCTTCCCCTACGCTTCTGGCTTTGTAGGACCAAGGCGGGTGAACCTTCACCTGAATAGGCTTTTTATGGCAGATAACCTATGTATGAAACTCAAATTTTCGTCTCTCAAAGTATGGCAAGGAACTTGAAATAAATATAACTAAAATCAATATATCATGAACTGTAAATTGAAATACTTTAAGTAATTGAAAGAATGTTTAGTAAATGTGTATGTAATTTAAAATGAACAGATAGATAAGATATCACAAAACTATAAACAGTGAACTGAATAACTATAATCCAAATAATGATTAGACCATTGCCTTATTCTACCATGGGCAATAGAGTCAAGATCATTCCAATCTTATGTTCAACCTCATAGACATTTTTACATGAAAACTTATCACTTCAAAGGTGTTATGGAATGTACATGCAACCTAAAACAAATTCAAATATATTTCAAAAGGGTAATACTTCTCAGATGACAGACCAATTGACTAAGGCCTC
>MU225289.1:471691-494144 GCA_018584345.1 Thuja plicata | reverse complement strand
TGTATCCCATTTAATGTACTTCATCATATTATTAATTATTGGGCATAGATTTTAGGATTCCATTTTTTAGAGTTTTATCACTTTATAGGACTCTAAATTTTGCCAAAAATTGAGAACTCCAACACCAGTAATATCATGAATTAATTCACTACAAATATTCATAGGTTTCTTGCCTATCCAAATTTTGATCATGTACTCTACTCAATAATATTTTAAACCATTCTTCTTCGTCGAATTCATACAAGTCCATAATTTTCATAATGCTCAATTGATCAACATTCTTGTATTCATCTCCCACAATGCCTTTGTCAGTCATATACTCCATTTCAATAGAAATTTCATCAATAGCTAGTATATCATACTTATAATAAATGTATTCCCTAATGTCTTCTATGTGTAAACAATTGTATGGTGTCTAATAAAATCCTCCTTTAGGGTCTTCTTCACAAGACTTGAAATGATGTTTCTTGAATTTATATCTAGGTCGATCTACAAAATATAGATAAGAGGTGCATCCATAGCTAGATGATGTAAATACCTCTTACCCACTAAATTATAAGTATTCATTTCAATCGATCACACACGGTAATTGTAGGATAGACTGAATCTCTCTGCTCTCTAATCTCCTTCGGTCACTCTTTGTCAAATTGTGAGAAAATAGATAATCATATGGTATTTTAGACAATGTTAAGTCATTAAAAGTTCACTTTACCCAATACTATCTAGTCGGCTGTAAATCTCACAATCATGCAATAAGAATCGTCCAATGTTGCGCTCTTAAATATATACTCCATGATGTTAGCCACAATCATACCTAAGCACGCTAGAGCTTAATCCACAAAATCAGGGGTGGGATATATTATGATATCTTCATCCAATGCTCCCCCTAAGGCCATGCTCAGCCAATTAGGTCAATTTTGTTTTGTTACCATGAGGCGAAGATCTAGTACAATCTATTGTCTCTCCCTGAACCAATGTCTCACTTGTCTCTTTGATTTTCCATATCTTACTACTATTTTTATCCTCTTCTTTCTTAAAACAAATATCAAAATCACTCTTTAAATCTGCAACACTCTTACCAATATCATTTCCATTCTTCTATGTATTCATAGGAGGTGGTACTCTTTTATTGTTTACTCCATTATACCTACAAAATTTTTCTATATGACTTGTATTATTGCATTGGTAACATATAGGAGGTTTTCTTTTCCTATTTACTTGCAGCTTACAATACTTCGCAATGTGTCCAATGTTATTACATTTTTAGCATGTAGGTTCTCTTCCATTGTCTTGTCTATATCCAAATTGATTAGGTTTCCTGCATTCTGCTTTCTTGTGCCCATATCCATTACAATTAAAAGAATAACCAGAAAAGGTCTTAAAAGGGGCATTACCTCTACAATCTCTTTTCATATGTCCGAAATTGTTACACCCAAAGCATCTACCATTGAAGGTGTTAGTTCTTTTTCTTGCTGACTTATAAAATAATTTAAATGAGCTTGCTCTATTTGTCCCAAACACTAATCAAGCAAGATACAAAAAGACATAAACAGGGTTTTTAAAACCCCCTACACTTTGAGCTCCATAAACTCAGGTGGGAATACCCTTCTGACTCAGAACAATCAAATCAAAAAATAGTTCTAGCAGATAAAAATAGAATTATAGAGATCAGTCTCTGCAACATTTATTTGACA
Organism: Thuja plicata; assembly: GCA_018584345.1. Classification (NCBI taxonomy): domain Eukaryota; kingdom Viridiplantae; phylum Streptophyta; class Pinopsida; order Cupressales; family Cupressaceae; genus Thuja; species Thuja plicata. Next base: position 492,450 of record MU225289.1, on the reverse strand, counting down.
GATTTCAACATAATGACAAAGATCAATTTTGATATGATAGTCACCTATTCCAATGGAAAATAGACCAGTGCTTTATCCTAAGGCATGGAGTCACTATGAATATTTATAACCAATTATTGTGAATATGAACTTAAGACAACTACAGATCTGAAATGAAAATAGATACACCTTGCATATCAACCTTCATACATATGATAAACTAATTCATGAAATTCATTTGATACTCTGAACCTTACTGAAATAACCCTAAGGTGATTTTGATATTTCCTTGAAAGAACCCTAAGACAATTCCAAAATCTTCCTAACAGACACATAAATTGAACATTCCTTGAGTATTCAATTTAAATAAAATTCAGAACATAGTAATGAAGACAAGTACTCATCATATGATTCAAAAAATATTGATGGATTCCATTTGTATTCATACCAAAAGTAATTACATCCGACCATAAAGGTTTTAAAACCCTACTCAAAATATATTGGTCTTAAACTAGAGTTTATACAATTCAAACTTGTAATCCCAAATGAAAAATGGCTATCCTTTTCCCAGTAGTCTTGGAATCCTTTAATAAATAAGGATGCAACAAGCTACAGACTACATGGGAAAGATTTACAAAATCTTTGCAACAAATTTTACAACTGACATAATACCAATTTTAAAATAGAACATGGGTGGCAGAATGTATGTGAAGTCTGGATAAAATTTTTTGTTGCACTTGAAAATATCTCCCTTATCCTTTTAGCTTCGCTTCCCACCTATTCACCTATTTGGCAGTGGGCCAATCAAAAGTATTCTACTACTCCAGCTTGGTAACAACTTCTGTCCACCTGGCGTCCATAGTTGTTCTGGCCTCGACAACAAAATTTGTCATATCTGTTTAAACCTTAAAATTTTTATCAATCGATTCATTACAATAATCTACATCAGTATCCTTTTCCAGGTGATGTTTCATTTCCTCATCCTTGAATATTCCATCAAATTCTTCTTTCCAATCTGATTGTGGTTTTAACACACATGATTCATCATAAATCTTTGGAACTAATGGAGGGCACTAATTACCAAATAATTGCAATTTGTTATCTATTAACCCAACTTTTCCATTGAAGAAAGAATAAGTATCATTTACTTCATTAATCATCTCAATAGTGTCTATGATTTTATCAGGAAAATCATCACTATATAACATGGTTGTCTTTAATTTGTTCATTAGCCTATCTTTTCCTGACCAAGTTTTGAATGTAGGTTCCATAAATGTCATAGCTTCAGCAACTATTTTCGAGGCTTCCTGTAATGATCCATATAGTGTATACAATTTTTCAGTCTTTTCCTTCAAAACATCAATCCTATGTTGTAGTATAGGCATTATAATAGACATAATATTATTATTATGTCCCTGTGATAGCTTTTTAGATTGGCCTTCTGCCAGTGTTGAATCTTCTTTTGTTTCTACTGCAACATTTGTTTCATCTTTTGATACTTCCTGGGGGGCTATATTCTTCTTTCTTTCTTCCAATTATTCCTTTAATTTTGCTATTTTCTCCTCCAAGGTGTGGTTATGAACCACAACTTCTTCATGTTTCTTGGCTGCAGCCATAATTTGACCAAAAGTTGTCTCGTATCTTTTTGACAAATCCTCTATTTTTGCTAAATTCATGAAAGATACCTGAGTCATGAGCTGGGCAATCTCAGTATCACTAGTATTATGTAAATTCCAAATCATTCTATCAACTCTTTTTTCCTACCTTATGGTCAAAACCAAAGGCTTCTGTGCAGTAGGGGCCAAGGACCAAATGGCTAAATTCTTAGACTTAGGATCAAATCCTGATCCTTTCAATACCTCATCTATTTCAATCTCTATTTTCATCAGAGGGTTTTCTTTCCTTCTAATTTGATCAACAATGAAAGTGGACTGTAAGTCTCAGTCAGGCATTAACAACACCCCACTATTCTGTACCAACAATCTGGCCTGCTCCATAGTAATCAATTCACTCTCAGGATCATAATGTTGGAGTGTCTTCACAATTTCCTCATTCTTTTCTTCTTGTCCTTACCTATGATCAAGCTTTGTCTCAAGTCCTTTTTTTTTTAACTTGATCAGGAAGCTTCTGAACTCTTCAAATTTTATGAATTCATCATCCTTGATGAATTCATTAGCCATCATTACTCTCTCATCATCTTCTCAAAATAGTACCATTTAGTTATCTCCATGACCTTCATCTTGCGGCTCTTTCTGCATTTTTCTTTTCAATTTTCTGAGGTATTTGCCATGCTTTGTTATTACAGCTTTGGCCATACTTTTCCTATCCTGCACCATCTTGTGCTGTATTTTTTGCTTTTTCTTAGGTGGTTCTCTAGTGGAAGTAGCCTCTTCACCAGCCTCCTCTTCTTATTGATGTTGTTATTCCTGTTGTTCCAAATATTCCTAATCATGTAATGCAACAACAAGAGGAGATCCCTGGGACTGTGCATCCTTAGCACTGAACTATGTTATTTGTGCCATTAATGTATCATATGATTTTATCATTTCTTCCATTCTCTACAAGTATGAGAGATCAAGGAAAAAACCAGAAAATGTCTTGTTTGGTTCCTTCCACTCAGCTTTTGCCCTTAGAAGGTCTTTCTACTTTCTTCTTCTCTCTTGGACCTCAGTTTTATCCAACTTATTCCTCACAATATCCTCATCATCCAATTGCTCATGATCTCTGATTTTTTTCCAGGGAGTCATAGACTTCAATGCTATCTTTATAAACTATTATGGATCACAAAACCTAACAACTATTATAGACATTCTATATTGCTTCAAGAAATCATTGATCAAATAAAAAACACTCTTCCCAATAGAGAAATCAAAACCCACCCATAACCTAGGGATTAAAGTACCCTTTTTATGTCCATCTAAAAAATCTTTATCCACCCAGGTGATTTGCCAAATGAATTCTAAAAATGCAACCCTAAGAGGAAAAAAATTTAGGGAGAATGTGAGGTGGCTGTGAACAACCATATACCGTCATGATAGTAACTTGGTCAAAGAAGAAAAAGTCACCCCAGTTATGAGTAATTGGCCAATTTGGAACAAATTTCCAAGGTTTTAAAATCCTTCTAACCTCAATTGGTAATCTCTCCCTATTTGCTTCCAATAAATCAAAGATTGGATCCACAATCCAATTATAGAAACATACAAAAGATGAATTTATAGAAGATCTATCCCAAACTTGGGTCCACCTTTGGATTGACATAATGACACCATATTCTGAATCAAAAAATTCCATCTCTTTATCCATGGACTCCCTGTTATAATAGAGAATCATAAACATTAAATGTGACTAATGTTTAAAAGTTGGTACAGGGGCATTTGACTGTATTTCCACCAATGCAACATGTATAGCCTCAACTATGTATCCCACATAATCATAATCTGTATTGATCTTTGGGTGCTGGATATTCATGGTCATTATGAGCATGTCTTGGGGCACAGTAGAATCTCCATCAAAACCTAATACTCTAGTTAGGCCATACACTGTGCATTTCACATAATGGTTGAAGAGGGACAATTCAAAAGGTGGTTGAACATTATCTGGGATTATCACCAGATGTCTATCTACCCTGGGCATGAATTTGGGCATCTTGTACTTCTTGATCAATTTTCCCTCTTTTTGAAATCTACTTGTATCTTTTCCAAGTCAATTTCTGTGCATAATGCACCAGTGATTCCAAAGACTTTTGCAACTGATCTTCTATCTATGGATACTAGGGTCTCTTTCTTTTTCTTCCTAATTACCCTAGCTACTGGGAAATAATTCTTAACTAGTTCCTTTATAAGGCCCATATAAATATAGACATCAGGCACAATTAATTTTTCCATTTTTAATTCCCAAGGATTGCAAATAGGAACTGCTTTAACCCTATTATTCTAGGAATAATGGAAAAGAATATTACTAGAGAAATTGGGATTAATAGGATTTCTGTACTGGCACCATCTCTCCTTCCATTCATCCCAATTAGCGTTGTTTGTTTTTAACATTATAGGAAACAGCTCAGCAAATTCTTCCACATATTTCTTCAATGCAAATTTATACTTCTCAGACCCTTGTGAGGCTGCACTGGTAGTAGCTTGGCTCATCTTCTCTCTTAGAATGCAATCTCAAGAAATGAGCTCTGTTGCTTTCTCAGAAATTCTCAAAGGAAAAAACAAGAGTTATACAGAAAACAAGCTTAATCATTCAAATTTATAGCCATCAAATAGGCATATTAATGTCCACTTGAATGTAAATTATCGCACTTGCAGTGTCACACAATCATCTTTCTGAAACTAATGCCGCCATTAATTCACACTCCTTCATCCTTGCTGGAATAGAGTACGCACTTTTTACCTTTTTGCATTCATAAACTGGGAATGATCCACTTGTCAAGTTGTCACTCACTTATTGTATAAGACTTGTATTAAAAAATGTCCTTGCGAGTGAGCGATAAGACCCTTCTTTACAAACATTTGCGCACTCACAGTCTCTCTTTGTTTGGATTTGTTTCTTTTACGACTGAGCGATGACCTAAATAGAAACTTGATCATTTAGTAATCACACATTCACTATCCCTTTATTAGTTACATTTACATCTGTGCGAGTGAGTGGTGACATACTTCCTTTCATCAGTCACAGGCTCGCTGCTTAACATTTCGCTTTCTTCAAACCCGCACAAGTGAGGTAGTACAAATCCATTGCTCAAGATTTTCCTGGTCGCGCACTTGCTAGCCTCTAGCTCATCATGTTTGAATATGAGTGAGTGAGCGATGATTAGAATCGATCATGAATTATTTCCTCTCACACACTCACCATGCCCTTTTTGATATGCTCTTTTACCTTTGCGAGTGAGCAATGATCCATTTCTTACAACATCTTTTAACCCGTCACTCACTCGCATTGCCAAATACATCAGCCCAATATTATTAACGAGTGAGCGATGATCTATATTACCCATAGTCATGTAATCGTGCATTGAAATTATATATGAGTGAACCCTCTGTGAGTGAGTGAGTACCTTCAACAATCCTTTAACAGTTCATCAGTCGCGTACTCGCTGACCCTTTTTGACTTGACTTTTTTCATTAGAGACAAAGCAACAACTTGCCCTTTTTACTTCATCGCACACTCGGGAGCTCCAAAACTTAAACATCAAATCACCGGTGAGTGAATGATAACAAATTTGATCTTTTTAATCATGCACTCACTCACCTTAGAACCTTGAAATCTTCCTATGTGACTAAGCGATAAGAACCATTTAATCATTAAAATATACTACATCGCCTACTCGTACAACAAAAAAAACATTAGTCAAAACATTTGTGAGGAAGCGAGACTTTAAAACTTGACTTCCTCTCATGCATAAAAATACATAAAATGAAACCTTTGGTGAGTGAATGACTGACTTGAATTCATAACGCTCGCTCATTCACGGACTTAAAAGCTTATGACAAAAAATAACCACGATTGCGTGATGTGCTAAAACTAACCGCTTGCTTACTCGCTGAGCCCAAAAATGACAACTTAAGACCTCCACAATTGAGAGATAAACAACAAACCTCATAACGTCGCGCAATCACTGATAAAATACTTGACTTCTTATGCACACCGCAATTGCGCGATGAACATTTTGACCACCATGTCGCTCATTCGCATAACAAATTTACCTAACTCCAACATGACCATGATTATGCAATGACAAACCCACTAATGACTCACTCACTTGCGGACTCAAAAGACCACTCAAAATGAATAGTGCGACTGCACGATTAAGCTTAATACAAGACAAACTAAAGGCTTAACCAAATTTGAACCCTTTTAATCATAGAAAGACATAGATTTTGAAAAAGAATATGCGGGAACAAGGCCAATGTTTGAAATTTGAAAATTTTCAATATACAGTGCTAACAGAAGGGTTTGATCTACTCTTTAGGTTCTTCAATAGTAGGTTTTTCAGCATCAATCTTTGCATCAGATTTCTCTTCTTATTTCTTCAAACATTCAGCTTCATTGAATCCAATGCCAGTCATATCACCTTTAGGTTTCTATCTATCTCTTTGTTCATCAACCAATTCACTGCTAGTGTGAAGTTTCTCAATGTGTTTCTTTGCCTCAACAAGTTCACCTTTTATGATTTGATTGTATTTCTCTAGTTCTAGATACTTGTTCTTGTAGTTGTCAGCCTCATTCTTCATTTGTTCCATCAAAATATTTGTACTATTCAAAGCATCTTCAATCTTCTTCATATCATCCTTTTTTAATTGAATCTCTTTAGTCATGAATTCATTTTCAAGCTCTAAGGTTTCATTTTCTTCTTCAAGTTGCTTCATCTGATCTGAATTGTCTTTTTCTAAATCTTCTTTTATCTGAACCACAAGATCCTGTCTTTGACTTCTGGAAAGTTCAAGCTGATCTCTAAGTTTCCTTATAAATTTCTCATCTCTTCGCATGTTGAATCTTAATTCTCCATTCTCTGCTTTTTATTTGTCAAGGTCTTCAAGTGCAACATCAAAGTTCTCTTATAAACTATCTAAATCCATTATGATCTCCTTTAAGCTGTTAGACTTTCTCTCCAAGGGATAAAAGATCTTATACCAATTGTTAGGATTAGGTAATACTGAGAGGGGGAGTCAATAAGTATTACAACACTTATTAAAACTTTTCAACCAATTATAAATAATCCATAAGCTTGCAGAAATGAAAAGAACATAAGAAAATAACACAATACTCATAACACTATTATTTGTTGCCGAGGAAACCCTGGCCAAGGGAAAACCCCAGAGGGGATAGTACCCACAAGCATGCACTAAAGTATAGTGTCCCTGTTAGGAGACCTAGCCCTGTAAGGAGCTGAATATTACATAGTACATTTTCTTGTTAGAGGAATACCAACCATGTTAATGGTATACAACACCCTATTAGGGGCCAACTGAGTATACATTTATTACAATATAGTTCTATTACAAAATGTTCTCAGTAATGAACAAAATAAGCATCATTAATGCTTAGATAGTTCCAGTCATAGTTCTTCAATGATCTTTGTCATCTTCTGCTTTTCCATTCGCTTGTCACATCCAAAACTCAATTCACACACAACTCACACACACCTCTTTGCTCAACAAAAGATCTTAAATATATATCTTTCTTCTTTACCAAGTCAGCTCTCAAATACATTTATTACATAGTCAGCTCTCAATACAAAATATATTTAATAAAGTAAATATCAAATGCATAGTTGGCCCTCCTAAATAATCAAAATATAGGATATCAAAAATCATTACCCAACTCTGATTTCCAGGAGTCCATGTTATACTCTTTGAATCATCGCTTCTGTCTAGCTACTCTGTATCACTGTTCTATTGTTGTATGTCTGTCAGTTTGTCTTCAGATCTATTTAACTCACTGTAAACATTACCAAAACAAAATAGATCTTAGGTGGAGGTCACACATACCCCATACTATCTTCTTCTAAGCTCACTTGTCTTAACTCATTGATCTTGCTTTTCGATACCCAAAATACCTCTGTATTTCTGCTTCTGTGCTTAGCCAATTTCAGAGTCACCAAAACTTAACTTTAGATGAATCGATCAGTATGCCAGATGTGTTTCCATGAATGAAAACCAAAAATTGGATCACATCATACAAAATTGATCACTTTCCAACACCTTATGCTCTATTATGCTCAATAGCCTTGCTTTTGTTCTAAAAAATGATAACTACAATGTAGTCTTTGTCCTTAAAATCCCTTGTTTGATCACTGATGTCTGTAGTATGGTGGCTACTTGATCATTTCTTGATCAACATACATTACAAAATTTGAGATCTATACATTTATATATAAAACTCTATGACCTAATTAGGGCTTTACAATTACATCCCTAACCTAAGATTAACTGTGTACATAATTTACCTTGATCATCTAACATAGGAGATATAAACACTTAATGTTGTAAATCTGTAATTAATGCTCTCCTTGATCATTGTAAACCATTATATAGGTTGGTAAAAAAGTTGTTACATAGAATAATGTGCCAAAACTAAATTTTCTATAGCGTCTAGTCCACTCAGTCAATGTTGTCTCTCGGTGCTCAATGTAGTCTATATATCTAGGTTATACTGTGTAGCTCGGTGTTGTCTACTTCTCAGTAAAGTCTATCTGCTCGGGTATCACTGTACTTGGTTAACTCTAGGTGTGATCAGTGCTCTCAGTTAACTCTATGCTTCGATGATTATATCAACTATCCTGTTTGTGACTATGTTACCGATTGTCCATGTTGAGTTCTTGAATGCTAATGAAAAATTCAATGCTTAATTGGAGTAACAATCACCTCCACCCTAATTCTATACTTTTTTCCAATAAACTTTCTAACCCTTCATCATCTTTTGTTCCTGTAGACACCTAAAATTGGTCAATAAAATCAAAGAAAGAATGAAGTGAGCAAATCAATCAAAATTAGAAATTAATTGAATTATTAAAAGCCTTTGGATTAATTAAATCAAATAATCAAATAATTGTGCAATTGAGATTAATAAATTAATTTCATAGTTAAAATCAAATTAATTCTAACCCATTCAAGGGTGCACATGGATAAACAATTTAATTAAATCATTTAATTAATTCCTAATATTTCTCATCCATCACATGGGAAAATCAATTTCAACCAATAGGAATTCAAAGAATGAGCTCACATGGATCAAGCTCCAATTGATCCTCCATCACACATCTTGGAGTTGCATCTTGACCATCATTTAAATTGTCTTAACCTTTGAGATAATTAACTCAACCTAACCCTAATCAAGTTTTAATCAACTCTACCCCCTACCTTGGGAAATCCTTTAAATAGAGGTCATTTTGAGTGCAAAACATATCACACACATTCATGCACTAAGCATCATCACTATAGGCATTTTGATTTGGAGTTCATAGCTTTCATCTTGAGTTAAATTTGCCTTTAGTGATCATCTTTGAGGTATTTTAGAGTATTTTTTAGATAAATAGGCATAATCATAATCAAATAGCTTCAATTATTGTTTTAGGATCGTCATTAATGGATTCTTAAGCTGAGAGCATATTATTTTCCTTCCTAAATAGAGAGCCATGATATGCTCATTGCTTTATTTTCAATTCAATTAGCTTATCATTATTGAATTGATTAGATAGAAAACTAATTTCATGAAGGTATGATTTTCATATACACAAATGGCACCCACTGTGGGGCTCTAAGCCTCATTTCTAAAATTTTCATGAAGTTTTTGTATGTTTAAGTGTATTTTGTTTACAAGAATTTGCACTTTACAGGTGAAGTGATGTGTATGAGGTAAATTATGACACCTTTGCACGACCTAATGATGTGTGCAAATATCCTTCTATCTACTATCTTAAATTATTTTAAGGCATCTGACAGTTAAAGCAACGCATGATAGCTAAAATTTTGACGCCTTTACAAAACAAAGTGATGCTTCACAGGATTTTTCTGATGCTTATAATACTTCTTTAGCACATTTAATAGAAAAAAATGTATTCTAACAGTTAAATAACACTTAAAATAAATTAAGTAGCACTTACAAAAATGAAATAGCGCTTATAATCAATGAAGTAGAGCTTGCATTCAATGAAGTAGCGCTTACAATCAATGAAGTAGCACGTATAATAAATGAAGTAGAGCTTACAATAAATGAAATAACGCATAGAACTGTGTTTAAAAATTTGTAGAATATTTAAAAAACCAATGAATTAATGAAAAATATTTGTTGTTTTGCAGATGTCAATCCACCGAAAGGTGCGTAAACCAAGATACTACAAGAAGGCGGAAGAAAGAAGAGTGATCAAAAGGTGGAATGACGTGAAATTGGCTAAAACCTGTTATCAAGAGTTTTTAGAAAAATGGATCATGCATAGGTATTGGACAATTGTTAATTTGTATCAATATTTCTTCAATTTACCTTTCTTTGAATTAGATAACACTTCCATGAATGCTCCTATCTAAATTACAAGTTTCATCTTGATTTTCACTAACTTGATAAATTTTGTTTCAATTTAATTTCTATCCTCATTTTGCTTGAGTGGTGTTGGGCTAACTTGTTGAGAAGAGGATGAAAAGGGGTTGGAATGATCACCACTTGGTGAGTAAAATTGAAAAGAAAAAAAAAACAATAAAAAAAGAACCTAGCTTAGCTAGCTTCAAAAAAGGTATGATCTAAAATCCTTTTGCATTCCTTAAATTATGGCAAGTCAAAGTTGGAATCTAGCATAATTAGAAAACTAACTTCAAGTCATGAATTAAATATTTTGTAGGCCAAATTTGAGATGCGAAGGACCTAGGGAATTGAACCAAATATTATATTCAAACCTCCTTGTTTGTGGAAGAGAAGTGCTAGGTATATGCTCTTCACTCTTTGAGTGAATCAAAAATCCATACACACTTCGAATCCCTTATGCCCCGTTTGGTTGTGGGAATTTAAGTGAAATTAGAATTAACAAATTCTGGATTTTCCAAATTTGATGTTTGTGTCGTCCCCATGAAAATAGAATAGGGATTTTCTAATTCTAATTTTCCCCAAAAAGAGCATACATATCTTCCTAAAAAAACTTGGAATTGGAATCGAAATTAGCTCCTTCTAACACTACAGAAAGCTTGTATGTATGTATATACACATGTGTTTATATATACACATACACATATGTGTGTATACACACATATGTGTATATGTGTGTATTCATGTGTATATGTGTGTATGTGTGTATATATACACACTAAGGTATATATGTGTATATATATACACATGTATGTATGTATCTATATATACACATATGTGTATGTATTCACACATGTATATATACATGTGTGTATATATACACATACATAGTATATGTATATATATACACATATGTATGTATGTATATTTATACAGACATGTATATGTGTATATATACACATGTGTGTGTATAGGTGTATATGAGTGTATATGTGTGTATATGTGTATATACACATGTGTATGTGTATATATACACATATACATGTGTATATGTATATACACACACATGTAAGTATATATATACACACCATATTAAAAAAATTAAGAAATAAAATATTAAAATTCCTTATGCATCTTCTCAGTCATCTGTCGGGTGAACCAAATGGTCCAAACTATAATCCAAAAATGAAAAACTAGAATATCAAAACCATGATTTGACTATTTCCAGCATTTGATCAAATTTGACATTTCCTAATTCCCGCAACCAAATGGGGTTAGATTAAGAGGTGGTAAATGAAATTTTGTCTATTGTATTTGAAATTGGAGAAGTAGTAGGGATATTCTCTTCACCTTTTAGGTGAATAAAATTCCCAAACCTACCTATTCATTTCATTTCTTTCTTTAAAATGAACATGTTAGATCTTTAGTGGGCCTGCCTTCGGAGATTTGCCTTTTTGATGACAGTGAGAGGGAACAAACCAAGTGGGATACAACCATTTTAGCCATGGTAATCCAACCCACTATTAAATAAATTGCATTTATCCTTAATGGGGCGAGTGACAGAAATGACTGAGAATCGAACCTCTATTAGTCCTTCAGGATTGCACAAAATCATTTTTTTATGCATGTGGGAGGCCTCTGTAATGGGGGATAGAATCAAAATTTTTTGAATGGAATCTTGATTAAAGCCTAGTTAATTTAGAAATTTCCTACCTTTATAGAGCCATTTACAAGCCAAATTTGTGTATAGGTAGCTTTCTTGGAATATTTTCTTGTTAATGACCTATGGAAATGATAAAAAAAAATACACTTTGTGTTAGATTAAGAGGTGAAAACAAGGATTTGTTGTGTGTGTGTGTGTGGCTGATGATCTATTCTACAAATAGAAAACATCCATATAGATCTGATCACACTGTATAAATTTTAAAAAATCAATCAAAAAGGTGATCAAACAAGTAACACACCTTTTTTAGAAGTCTTTTGGTGTGTACCAGTATTTCTGCAACGCTTTTAAAAACAAAGTAACACATATAAATAGACATTTTCCACCTGTGAACACCAAAGTAGCATGTACAAAAGTGTTTTAACTCTTACCATTTATCAAGTAGCACATCTGAATAGTCAAGTAATGTATTGTACTTTTCTAGTGAGCACATACACATAGGTAAAGTAACGTGTACTATCTCTGAAGTAACACATATAGATTGAGACACTAAATAAGTGAGCATCTACTAGGATTTTTGAAATATTCTAAGATTATTTTTGGATACAATTTTCAGAGTACTTCATTTCCAGTGATAGATAGATCAAATTCTTCCAAATATGTATGATCATGAATCTATTTGAAGAATGAATCAATCCTATGGTGGAGAACAATAATGAAAACCAAGATCAAAATTGCAATAGGCATCAAAATGAAGAAGAAACTGAAGAGGAAGTTGAGGACGCATCCCAAGATCCCATGTTCCTTGAAGTCATGGAAAAATGTTTGGAGAGGGATAAAGAAATATTTTTTTTTAACTTAGCTAGATCAGAAGTTAAGCTTCCTCATAACTATAACACATCAACTTTAAAGAAGGATGAGGGAAAAGAAAATGATGCATCATCTAAAAAGTCCTCATTAATATCACTCCTTCCTTTTCTCTATGATCATGAATCATCCATACCTCCCTTTTCTTCAAACAAAGAGGTATCTAAGCACAAAAAACCTACCTTTGATCAAGAACAACTTCATGACCATCCTATTTTTTATCAAGAGAATGAAGAGGAAGTTACATCATATTTCATTAAGAGTCTTGTCTATCAATCATATGAAAACAACAAATCTAATCATCATGATCTTGAATCCAACATCTCTTTGATGAATACAAGTGAATTTAAATATCCATTGGATAGATCATTTACTCTTTTGGGACAATCTTAGGAATAAATTTTGGAAGAACTCCTTGAAAATGATCTCATCATGCTGCCGCAAATCACCTCATGTGGTTTTTTATTCTTGAGAAACTATTGTACATATCATAGACATAATGAACATGAAACTTCAGATTGCATGGAGTTAAAGCATAAAATTCAAGATCTCATTGAGGGTGACCTAATTCAAGTACAAAATTCTAATGAGTCATCTTATGAAGAACAAGATAATTCTCTCAAGAAAGATTTAAACCATGAACCTATGTCTAGTAATGGTCCACATGCAACCTCTAACTTTTCCATCATTCTTCCATCTCCTAAAGCTTCATTCCTAGATACACTATCTCCATCAAACAATAAAACCAAGGATGATACTTTCCATGTTAACTATGTCTACCCTCAAGGGCTGCGTCTAAAAGAAATCCAAGCTAATTTACATATTTCTGCAAATTTATTCCATGCTTCAAAGATCTTAGACCCCAAGCTTTCATGTGCTTCAATGCCTATCACACCTATTCAAAATGATCCTTCATCATCCCTTCAAGAATACCCCATGCATATTCAAAATCCTACCTTATCCTTAGCAGTGGATCCATGTCAAGAAGGTAATTCCAAGTATGAAGAAATAAATATTCACAAAGATCAAGATCAAGATACTATCCAATCTTATCCAATATTTGACCAAGATCTCGTATCCATAGAATCCTATGATGATTCCCTTACACCCTTGAATTTCTTCCAAGATGATATCATTTGATCTCAAGAACAAAGTGTCCTTCCAAGCTCTATATCTTATCCACTTCCCAAGCAAGATCAAGATGTCCCTTTCTCCATTTCCAATTAACATATTGAAAATCAAGAGAAAAATACACTCTCTACATCATCCAAATATCCTTGTCAAGATCAAAGTATCCCATTAAATCCTTGTCATAATCCTCTATATTCACCTCAAGAAATTATCATTCCTTCCAAATCCCTTGCATGATAATAAATCCCTTCAAACCTCATTTGATCCTATCAAAGTTGTTCCTATAAAAGCTACTCATGAACCTAATGGTATAAAGATAAATCTTAAAGATGAGAACCTCAGCAATGCAGCTCACTCCAAAGATGTTCATATCCATTTCACACCTTATCTCCCTCCATTTAAACATAAGCATCAAACTTCACCATACTCAAAATCCATTTTGGGTTCCTATATCCCAAAACTAAAGTCTTCATCCCTTCCATCCATATTGGTTCCCTATATTCCTTCATCAACCATGCCTACCATCCCTAGCTCTCCATTCACTTACCCTACCATGTATCAAGATCAACGAAGGAACACATACTTGAAGAATTTCCAAACAACAATCCATATGAACCCTCCATATTATTCCTATTCACCCACAATTCCCAAGTCTTTTGGCAGAAATTTGGATGTGCAACATAAAAATTAGAAATTGAAGAATCCACATATGTATACAGATCGCCATGTCCCATCTAATAGACATGTGAATGAAAAGAAAAAATAAATATCAAAAAGGCCACCAAGGTCCACAAAGAAAAAGGAAATATCAAATAGACCACAAAGGTCCACCACGCAAAAATAAAAATCAAATAAAATGTGGGTTCCTAAATCCCTCATTGAAGAAATGCATTAAAAAGCATCACAAAAGAAGGAAAAATCAACATTTATGTGGATTCCAAAGTCACTTTTGAAAGACTTTCACACAAAATAAAAATAAAAGTTGAAATTCAAGCTTTCAAAGGCTTCCACTCCATCTCCTTCCAAACATTTTCCACTTTCCAAGTCTACCTTGGGTTCCTATATCCCAAAATCCACTATCTTAGATACATCCTCACCTCCTTCATCCATTGTTCCTCCATCATTCCACCACCCTTAAAAGTGTGTGTCAAAGTTGATCTTGCAAACATTTCCATCCACAACATACTTGCTTCTTATCTTCCTATCCATTATCCAACACCTACTTTCCATCCTTTCATCCTTCTTCTCCAATCGATGGCATAAAACCTTAACAACCATCTACCTTTATCCTTCATACATATCCTTTTTTATCACCTTATTGATATATTTGAGCATCCTAGCCATAGCCATGGTTTATTATAGCATATATTTCAAAAGAGCATTGTCCAAAGATCTAGATGTTGGAGGAATATTGAAAAATACAAAAAAAAAATAAAAATAGAATTGTAAAAAGAAAAAGAAAAGGTGCCTTGGTGAAAACCTGGTAAACAAGATCCTTGGTAGAAAAATTAAAGAGAAATAAATTCATCCTATGGTGAAAACCACTTCTTGGGGTGCCTTGGGCAAGTACCATGATGACAACCTAGAAAATAGGCATCATGCGTAATTCCTCCCTGTTACACTCTACACTTGGGGGCAAGTTTCATCCATGTTACTCTCCATCTTCCTACCATTTATCTCACTTGAATCCATATTCATTATTTCACCTTTGATCCTTGAAAAGGTTGAACATATCCATGAGCATCAGGTATCTTGACATTTTTCATCCTTTACATCAACTTATTCACTTGTTGCATCCATGCTACCCTATCATGATCTTTCTTATCCCAAATCCACCTTCATTATTCCTAAGCAGTCATGCAATAATCCAAAACCATCCCCTCATAGCCTCCATCACCCCTTTATCTTGATTATGATATCTTATTCACAACATATCCAATATACCATTTTGTCTTGATCAAAATAAAGGACATAAAATGAAAAACAAGTTCTCAAAAACTTCTTGACATATCCACTCTTTTGGATCACCCACTTTCATGACATCAGTTCATTGTCCTATATTCTATCTAGTATTGCATCATTGGATTTCTTTGCTTATCCAAAAAAATATTTACATGGATATATCATTTTTCCTTAGCTTGGGTAATCTTGAGGAGATGTTCCTATGGGTCACATTCACTACACATGCTTCATCAGTCATTACCTATCCATTTTTGATACATCAACTTGTTCATCCATCTATCATGTTCTATACCTTGCTAGACATTAGGGGAAAACCAATCTGATCTTTTTTGAGAGATGGAAATCTATAAAAATCTAAAAAGTGAAAAATTCAAAAACTCTAAAAAATAAAAAATCTTTAAAAAATCAGAAATTATTTAAAAATCCAAAAATCATGCATAAAGTCTTTGAGCTGCATTTTGCATGTACCAAGCTTTTGTCCTATCTTGGATGTTTTCCCAAGCCCAACGCATTTCTTTTCAACTGGGGGCATTAATAAAAAATCAACAGATTTCAACAAGATAGGCACTAATTCACGTGAATCAAGGCATCAAACCACACCAGATAGACACTTGAACCTTGAATTTACATCATTGTTCAACTTTCCATTTGACCTTAACGTGACGTAATCCTTGACCTTGATTGACTTATTATTATCAGGATTAAATAAACAAAACCCAAAAGATTGAAATGGATGAAGTTCTATTTGAAACATGGATTCAATGACAACACTAAAGTTTTGATGAGGTATTAAGTTTTCTTGAGTCATGTCTTTTTAGTTAATCAATGATGTTTCAACCAGGTTAGCAATGATGAAAGCATGACATCTTTTCTTGATTTTTGTGTAATTGTTTTAAGATTTATTCTTTGAAGTATGTGATTTTGTCTAAGGACACGACCATCAAAGAGTCATCGAGGGCAATTTTTATATGGAAGGGATTCAATCTATATCTATTTATGCAAAAGAATACACTGTTCGTTTAGATTTCCCATATCTTAATTGCAACATCCACTTGCAACATTGAATCCGACGAAAGCGATATTCATACTCCCATGGTTGAACCATTAAGAGTTATACCAGCTTCATTGTTGAAATCTGAAGGAAGGAGGTATTTAGATCAACATGGTTTGCAAATCTAACTAGTGAGGGTTGTACCTTTTTCAGGTTCCAAAAGGCTTGATGATGAAAAATTAAATCCATGCATTCTTTTACAACAATGACAATTAGTTGCATTCATCTAGATTAGTCTTGCATTGTAGTTGTTAAGGTATTTTAACAAAAGGGGTTGGAAGTTAATCATGGTTACATCATCAAATGTTTGATCCATCAAATGATCAATGCTACATCAAGGATATCATCACTATGCATCTTCTCACCTAGGATAAACCTAACCATCTGATCATCTAGGGGAAACCTAACTCTATCCATCACCCGTACCTATATTGGCACTTGAATCATATCAAATGACCATACCAATAAGCCTCCCACCATTAATGTTCCAAAGGAAATCTATTTTTGCAATCAAATCAAATATCAATCAGTCAAATCATCCAATTGATTATTTCACGTCAATCATTTATCTAATCTTCTATTTTCTCATCTTGAGCGCATCGATTTGTTCATCTCTCTATATCTTGAGAGTGAATTATCAATTTATCAAATCAATCCATCAACATACCTATCCTATCAAATTGACATCAATACAACATTAACCAAGTGATTTTGACTAACATCAAGTTATATCCAAACATCATCAACATCTCTAAAACATCAATAACATTTTATCAATCATCAAATTCTCTCATGACCGGGGCATTTTCAAATTGATTTTATCAGGAAACAAATCGTAATTTCCCAAAATCAACCAAATGATCCAAAATCATTTTGATTCATTTCTCGAGGTGGCATCATATCCACATCAAGGATTGAAATCAAGGATTCATATAAGACTATTTTTTTCATCATCAAGAGAAACATCCTATCATCAATCAAATCTGCATCAAGCATTAATGAAATCTGGGGCATCAAAATTTCATCATCATCAGTGGCGCATCTTAATCAGTTATTTTTATTCACATCAGGACATCACATTAGGGTTTTCATCAATTCAGTGGCATCAGTGAATTAATCATCAAGATCAGATCAGACATCAAGGTTCATACATTCTTTGAACCCATGTGCTTCACACATTAGTTTAAGAGGGACATTTGTAGACACCTAAAATTGGTCAAGAAAATTAAAAAAGAATGAAGTGAGAAAATCAAGAAAAATTATAAATTAATTGAATTGTCAAAAGCCTTTTGATTAATTAAATCAAATAATCAAATAATTATGCAATTGAGATTAATCAATTAATTGCATAGTTAAAATCAAATTAATTCTAACCCATTCAAGGGTGCACATGGCTAAAAAAACTCAATTAAATCATTTAATTAATTCCTAATATTTCTCACCCATCACATAGGAAAATCAATTTCAACCAATAGGAATTCAAAGAATGAGCTCACATGGATCAAGCTCAAATTGATCCTCCATCACACATCTTGGAGTTGCATCTTGACCACTCAATTTGTCCCCTTATTTTAAACCATCATTTAAATTGTCTTAACCTTTGAGACAATTAACTCAACCTAACCCTAATCAAGGTTTAATCAACTCTACCCCCTGCACAAGGCTATATAAAGGAGGATAATTAAAATTTTGAATGTAATTAAGTCATCCATTATGTATTCATATTATTGTGAGTCCTTTGAATCATAATGTAAGGCTAATGAGCCATTTTTGTAAATTTTTTTCATAGTTGTCCATTTATAACCTAGTTTGGTCAAAAGGTCAAAATTGCATAAAAGGCCATGAAAAGGATAGAAATTTTGTAAAAGGTATTAAATATATTATTTGGTGGTGGTTTTACAAAGTGTGGATTCATTTTTTATAAAGTGTCACAAAAGTTGTCAAAATGCATAGAAAGTTGGAAAAAAGAAACAATGCAAAAATGCATTAAAGTTGTAAAAGGGAATATGAAAGGTTATAAGAGTGGTTGTATATTTTATAAATACCAAAATATGTATAAATATTTTTTATTGTTCTAACCAAATCATTATTGGAAGAATAGAGAAGAAAGAGAAAGTTTTGGGAACAAATTGGTCTGTTTTAAACTTGCATTTTGATTGGTGTTTTCTATTATGTTTCTATTTCCAGGCCTTGTACAAACATGTACGACCTATAAATCCTATATATTTATGGTTTATTGATATTATAATTAATTATCCTTCTCATCCTTTTTGTTTGGTTCAATTTCATTAAAAAATGAATAAGTTATGCACGTTTTGGGAAAGTTATCTTTGCAGTTTCTAAGATTCCGTAGAAGCGTCATGTTGTACCATTTGGTACAGAAAAATATGGACTAATATTAAGTTATAGTTAGATTAATTGGAAATATATATGAATAATATTACATTTCCATTTGGTCTTAGTTATTTTTATGAACATTTGTGAAAATTGTAGTGTTTTTGGTAAGAACTGGTTTTAAACGGTTTGCAATGGAGTGACAGTCAATGATTTTTGATTATCTCATGATTTATCGATGGGAAAAATATGTTTATTAAATTTTAGGAAACTATATTCATATATGTTTAAAATGGATTTGGTTTTATGTAAGATGGATTTTTTTTGTGAAAGATATATGATGACGTAGACGGATTGGGAGAGAAGTGTTTCTGTTTTATGACATGAAAATGAGTCTCGGTACAGAGATCAGAAATTTTTATTGAAAGTTTGAATTTGGCTAATTTTTGGATATGTTTTGAGGAACCTAATTATCTAAATTTCCACCAAAGTTATTTTCAATATGATATCTAGTTCAAAAGTTATGAATAATAGATTGAAGGATAGATATGTGTGACAATTTTGAAGTTGTTTGTTAAAAGAACCAAAGAAACATTTTGTTGTTGATTGATCTTGTGAAAGATTTGTCTCCATTCAATTATTTGAATGATAAAATGAAGATTGGATCATCAAGGTCCTAGTTGTTGAGATTTTATGTAGGATTCTTTTGCATCAATTGGTATCAGAGCCCAGTAAAAGATTTGGGTTAGTTGTTTGCGATTTGTGTACTTGTTTTGGTTGCAGAGTTATTTTCCATCAAAGCTACAGTAAGGAAGTTTATGAAGGTGTGTGTGGAAGACCTAAGAAGGGGTCTTGATATTGTCTCCATCGAGATGAAGTTGGGTAGAAGGTGCAAAGAGAGAATCCATTAAGGGAGGGTGGTAGTGCATCTTCCAGGGTCTTGGATGAGTAAGATGGTAGTATGTTGGTAGTTGTGTAGCAGCAAGAGGTGTGGTGGATTTTTTGGAACCTTTGAGTTGCAACCATTGATGCTCCATTGATAGGAGAATTAGAGAATAATATTGAAAGGACATTCTTGTTTCCTCACAAGAAAATTATATGAGATAAGAGGCGTGAAGAGGAAGAGGTAAATGAAGACAAATGACAAGGTTTTGGTATAATTTTTCTTGCAGGTTATTGGTGTATGCACCCTAAAATGGTCGCCTAGACTTTGGGCCCCATTTATCAATTTATCAAATCCCTGAATCAATATTTTCAAATATCAACAATATCAATCATATCAATTTCCTTGATCAAATCATAATCAATTCAATATTTCTTAAGGTTTGAGCCTTATTTAATTTAAAAGAGAAAAAATAAAAACAAAAATATTATTTAATTAAGAGAAAATGCTCTCTTTTAATTAAATTAAAAATCTATTTTAATTAAATAATAAAATCACTTTATTCTAAGCCTTTATTTAAATAAAAGGAATTTCCTCCTTTTTTATTCAAATAAAAAATCCTCACTTTTCTTCTTATCCTATGTTGCACAAATAAAACATTATTCTTATTTTATAAAAAGGAAAAAAAAAACACAAAAGTCAACTCCTATTTTCCTATTAGAGGATATTTGTGCACAAGGATCAAGCTTTCTTTTTTTTCTCCACCCTTGATTAAGATTTTTGCCTCTTAATCTCAATGGTCCATTTTCATCTCACTTCTTATAAAAGGAGAGCTCTCTCCTTCATTTTCATATCTTAGGTTTTCATAGTATTGT
>MU225289.1:448040-462251 GCA_018584345.1 Thuja plicata | reverse complement strand
TTATTGGCAAGGTCATGAGTTTATAACTCTAGCTGAGAGAAATTTTACAAATCTTGCAACTCCATGCATAGAGAGCTATGGATCGATTTGTGAGGGCTCATTCTTGAGTTTCCTTGCATGTAAGGATCCATAGAAGTGCACTACTTTTGTGTGTACAATTGGTTCCATGTTTCCAAGGGACTTGGAAATTTTTGAAGGCCGGGAGTATGGTGCAGGACTACCTGGGAACATATCTAGGGTGGTTTTACAAAGTTTGGATTCATTTTTATAAAGTGTCACAAAAGTTGTCAAAATGCATAGAAAGTTCAAAAAAGAAACAATGCTGATAAGGCCAAGATAGGGCCTGATAGTTCTATGTTTTCATATGTTTTATGATTACTTTTGAAAGAATTTATATGTTTTCATGATACTTTCCAAGGCTATTTGAATATCTTAGAACTATTATATCTATGGGAGAATGCAGATATATGTGAAATATTTTTGAAAAAGTTTATAATATGCTATCTCTGTGTGTATGGATATATGGAATTAAATCTGATACCTTTCTTTCTTACCTAAAAGTCAGGTGGGTTTCCTGTAGCCATATGATGAAGAGAAAGGTAGTAAATAAACTTGTTATGAATTCCTTGTCTTGGATATGTGCACGTGCTAACCCTTTTTGCAGAGGCAATAGATCCATGAGTGAGGAAGGAGTCAACATATGAGGAACAGAGTAAATGCTTTGAAAGAATCAACCATTGTGGAGCTCATAGTGGTTCTACTACCGTGGGTGAGAAAGAGTCCTGTTGTGGTTAAATCACAACTGAAGTGGTCGCGATGGAGTAAATCTAGCACCAGCATGTTCCTAGATTCATGAATGTATAAATGCAGCTTATTCCTTTAGTTTAAGTTGTTGGTCGTGTTCTTGCTGACTACCATATCCCTAGTGTTGGGGAAGTCCTAGTCAATAGGAGTTTGTTTCAAGTTATTATTAAATAAAGTTGGAAGTTTTATTCCTAGTAGTTAGTCGATAGATAGAGAGTTGTTATTACAGTACTCCATTGTAATTCAGAAAGAGATATACAGTCTTATTTTCTGTATCCTGTGTAATTCATGGTTTATGAATAAATTATGAGAGCTTTAACCTCTAGTTTCTGAGATCTTGTTTATTCACACTTCTGTGGGGGCCCACACGGGAGGTGAATCTAATTTGTAGTTATTTCAGTACGTAGGTTGCAAGTTATTTGAAGCAAGTAGGACTCTGTTGCTCCTGCAACCACTAGTGACAGTACCAGTGGTTGTTCCTGCAGCAAAGGCAGTTAGTTGGTTTCTCATTTTTGCAAGCATAGGATTAAAACTTACTATTTCAGCAAGTCATTTCATCTTTAGAATACACTATTGGTATTTCATTCCCTAGTTCAAATCCTTTCAAGTATTTTCTATTTACTAATGATGGCTTTCAGAATAGATTAGAGCATATACTTTGCTGTCGCCATTTCAAGTTTACGCCCCTGGTCAACAATTTAATGAGTTCAATGTATTGTTTCTAGTAGAAAGGATACATAATCCTTAGCTATAAGAGGTATTATATAGAGCAACCATTTTTGGTGCCACTGCCAGGGATGGTGTCAATCTAATCTAGCCTAGAGTCATTATAGGCCTAGTTTAGCATTTCTTTTTATGTATAGAAGAAGAGATCATCTTAGGCATTTTCTCCCTCAAGAACCTCAAGCTGACCCATTTAGTCTATTACATTCTGAGCTTGAGGAACCCCAATTTGCATCCATAGAAGTCAAAGAACCATTTGAAAACATATTTTCCGATGTATTTGATCACTTACTATCATCCGACGAATCCTTGCAATTAGACGAACTATTCACTGAACCAGAAGATCTCTTACAACTACCAGGGCTGCCTCCAAGGATGGCTCAACCAACCTTTCCCTTTCCAATTCTGCCTCAATAAGGAAATCAGAATTTGAAGAACATACCCTCTGCAGCCTTGCCCAAGTTCTATGGCCTCATCACCGAAGACCCTGAGACTTTCCTATTTGAGTTTGACATCCTTTGTAGGAGCTACAATTATACAACTGATGCACATAAGCTCAAGTTGTTCCCATCCACTCTGAAGGAAGCCATGCTACGATGGTTCATGGGCCTTGGTGCTAACGCCATAGAAGATTGGACTGCCATGAGCAATATTTTTCTTTCCAAATACAAAGAATACTGTCGAGGGTGAGATTTGAAAGGTGATGACATCTTCAGGATGACCCAGAAAGAAGATGAAACCCTGGAAGACTATGTTTCGAGGTTCATGTACAACCTACAGCGTAACACTCAGCATGAACTGAACGAAGACTCTCAGAAACACCTTTTCATTAAAGGTGTCAATGAAGGAAGTATTGAAGCTCTAGACCTGATGGCTGGAGGTGATGTTACACAAAAAAATTGGGATGATATCAAAAATATCTTCTTAAACTACTCACGGGCCACTGTCAAGAAGGGTAGAGGAATCCGCGACCTACCACACAAGTCTGCTGGATCTGGGGTATCCAAGATAGAGCTTTCTAATCTCTTATTGGACTTCAAGTAGGACATCATCAATGATGTCGCTACTTAGCTAGATACCATGCAAGCACGCAAAAAGAAGGAGGATGCTGATGCAATGCTCGTAGAATACTGCCTGCATTGCAGGGAGAAAAAGAGGAGCTGCAAATGCAAGACCATTGCAAATGTAGAGTCCCATCCAATGCCTACAGAGTTCAAAGCCATTAATGAGAATGGGGAAGTGCTATATGTCGCTCAACGTAGGCCATGGGCCCCGCGACCAGGTATCCCTCAAGACCCTCTTCAAATTCCTAGCAATAATAATCCATGGCAGAGTTTTCCAAATTTAGGTCCCCATAATTTTGGAGGATATAATAATTGGCAGTAACCTCAATAGGGGTGGAACCAGCCCCAGCAGGGTTGGCAACAACCCTAGCACGGTTGGAAACAACCCCAACAAGGTTGGTAACAACCCTAGCACGGTTGGCAACAACGCTAGCAAGGTTGGAACCAGCCCCAGCAAGGTTAGAAACAACCTCAGCAGGGTTGGCAACAACCCCAATGAGGGTGGCAACAGCCCCATCAATGGCCTAATCATCCCAATTAGCAAGCCATAATGCCTCCTCCACAACAACAAGCTCTCATGCCTCCTCCTACAGCAGCTAATAATCCTCCTAAACCACCGTAGCTGCCTGCACAACCTAATCCCAATCCCAATAACAAGCCACCAGCTTAGCAGTAGAGCCTTTGCATGACATTCATCTCAGATCAGGAACTACCCTTTCTTCACCACAACCCCCTATCATAACCAAAGTAGAGGAGCCTCCTGTTGACCACGAAGACGTGTCAGCTCCTGTAGCCAAAGAGCCTCCATTTCCTTAGAGATTAGCTCAACAAGTCAAACCCATAGTAAACCATGCTGTAACAGACTTACTTGATCAATTAAAGCATCTAACGGTAAAGATTCCTTTCCTATATGCTATCAAGGAAGTCCCTACCTATACTAAAGCTATTCTGGAGGCATGCATTAAACAACGAGGAAGGCGGAAAGAGGACCCCAAGACCATTCATGTCGTCGGCCAGCTCTCTGATCTTATGTTAGATAAGTTGTTTGTACCTAAGTATGTCAATCCAGGAAGTCCTGTGGTTATAGTTACCATCCAAGGTATACAAGTTCCCAACACCTTGGTGGACTTAGGTGCATCTATAAATGTCATGACCAAAGAAGTCCTATCCATCCTAAACATTGCCGGTCTCCGTGACACACCAACAATTTTGTAATTAGCTAATAGTTGCACTGTTAAACCTGATGGGGTAATTGAAGATGTGATAGTCAGCCTACACTCCTGGGAATACCCTGTAGACTTTGTGATTCTCTCCCCTAAAGCTGATATGGGTGGATACCCTCTGATTTTAGGATGACCATGGTTGGCCACTGCTGATGCCTTCATAGCTTTCCAGTCAGGAAAGATGACCATCTCTAACGGCGTCAACACCAAAAAATTGACACTCTACTCCCCTGCTCAACCTATGTTGCAGGATGAGGATGCCATGTGGATAGAATTAGATGAGCTTGATCTAAAAAAAAACTCAATCCAGCAGCTCATGGTAATAGGAAGATAGCCATTTCTAGCCTCTTAGGAAGAAGATGAGATAATTTCATCTATCCTCACTAATGACTACGACATAGATTCCTAGATATGTCCACAACCGGACTATGTTTTAGAGACTATTTTGACCACTCCAAATACATCTTCATATTCACTATCTTCCCGCTATCTTCATCTCCTATTACCCATGAACTGACTTCACCACCAATTGCTGAGTTAGCCATGATGGATCAGGTCAAAAAAATGGAAATCAGCCCTGGCAAGGAATTGAATATTAGCTCTAACCTGTCATTACCCAGCCAAAAGGATATCCTGCAGCTGCTATAGGACAACCAATAGGCCTTTGCCTGGGATTACACTGACATGAAAGGGATAGATCCTAAGCTTTGTACCCACCAGATCTACATAAGTCCAGATTATAAACCTGTTAGGCAACCACAAAGAAGAGTCAACCCTATCCTAAGGGATATAGTCAAAACTGAACTTCAAAAGCTCCTTAATGCCGGGTTTATCTATCCAATTTCTGACAGCCAATGGGTGTCACCTCTTGTCATCATGCCAAAAAAAGGAGGTAAATGACATGTTTGTGTGGATTATAGGGAGCTCAATACTGCCACTAAAAAGGACCATTTCCCACTTCCATTTATAGACCAAGTCCTAGACAACCTAGCAGGAAAGAAGTATTTTTCCTTCTTGGATGGGTTCAGTGGTTACAATCAAATTCAAATAGCTCCCGAGGATCAGGAGAAAACTACCTTCACCTATCCTTGGGGGAATTTTGCATATTCTCTCCTCCCTTTTGGCCTATGTAATGCCCCTGCCACTTTTCAACGTGCAGTCATCAGTATTTTTTCAGACATATCTTCCGATTGCATGGAAATCTACATGGATGACTTCACTACCTATGGGCACACATTCGATGAAGCCAAGGACAATCTAGATAAGGTCCTTCGATGATGCCAAGACTACAATCTCTCGCTCAATAGTGAGAAGAGCTTTATAATGATGGAAGAAGGTGTCATGTTGGGACATTTTATTTCTTCACATGGCATCCAGGTTGACCCTGCCAAAATTTTAGTCATCCACACTCTTCCAACACCAGAGAAGCAGAAAGATGTTCAGAGTTTCCTTGACCATGGTGGGTATTACAGATGGTTTATCAAGGATTTTAGCCAGATTGTAGCTCCCCTCTATAATATGTTAAAAAAGGACTCTGATTTTACTTGGAATTCTGAGTGTGCTAAGGCTTTCCTACAGCTGAAGGAAGTTCTAACCACTGCACCAGTACTGCATGGACCAAATTGGGGTCTGCCATTCCACATTCATACTGATGCCTCAGATTATGCTGTTGGGGCAGTATTGGGCCAAGAAGAAGATGCAATTGAGCATGCCATTTATTTTATCAGCAAGAATCTGCTGGGCGCCGAATTCAATTATACCATGACCAAAAAAGAGCTTCTTGTAGTAATTTATGCTCTGAACAAGTTCAGGCATTATATTACTGGTTATCAAATTTTTGTCCACACTAACCATTGTGCGATCTGGTATCTGATGAATAAACCAGATATCTCAGGAAGATTGGCTCGTTGGTTACTACTCATGCAGGAATTTGACATCACAATAATCGACAAGCCTGGGAAAGCCAATGTTGTAGTTGATTTTCTCTCTCGTTTGCATGTTCCTAAGGATCCTCTAACCATCGATGATAGTTTTCTGAATGAACATTTGTTCCTGTTGCAAGCACACAATCCATGGTACGCTAATCTTGCCAATTATCTCACAACTGGTCGCACTTCAGCCCATTTCTCTTCCAAGGAACGCCGGCTGTTAGCTAAGAAAAGTTTCAACTTTTCTTGGATTGCTGGTTTCATGTTTTACACTGGCCCAGACCAAGTTATGCGATGATGCATTCATGAGGATGAGACCTATGACATCCTCCATGCATGTCATAAGGAACCATGCGGTGGCCATTTCACAGCCAAAAGGACAACCTTCAAAATTCTGACTACATGATATTATTGGCCGACTCTCCACAAAGATGCCGCTCAGTACACCAAGAAATGTGATCAGTGCCAGCAAATGGGAAGGCCTACTAAGACAGATGAGATGACCCTATAGCCACATGTGGTGGTCACACCCTTTGATAAGTGGGGCATTGATTTTGTCAGCCCCATTGACCCTTCCTCTTAAGGTAAGTCTTACATTTTGGTCTGTACAGATTATGCTACTAAATGGGCTGAAGCTAAACAAATGAAACATCCACAAGACAATAATGTCACTAAGTTCTTGTATGAGTGCATTTTTACCCGCTTTGGTGTTCCAAGAGAAATTGTCTCTAATCAAGGGGCGCAGTTCACTTCCAACCTCATTGCTGCTTTGATGGAAGAATACAACATTCGTCATGCCAAGTCCTCTCCTTACCATCCGCAGGCCAATGGTCAGGTTGAGGTCACTAACCATGAATTGGAGGCCATTCTTACCAAAACTGTGGTTGTTAATAAAAAGGATTGGGTAGCTAGGCTTCCTGAAGCACTGAGAGCCTACCACACTACGTGGAAGTCTACTATAGGATTCACACCATTCCAGCTAGTCTATGGCAAAATGGAAATGATGCCAGTCGAGTTTGAACATAAAACCTTGCGGACAACATTGGAGCTTAATCTTGATCTCACTACAGCCCAACAGGACCGTGTTCTCACCCTGAACCATATGGATGAATGGAGGAAATTTTCTTTAGCTAACACCGAGTTGGCACAACAATAGAGGAAGTAGTGGCATGACAAGTTTATAAAAGATAAAACATTTTTCGTCGGTGATTGGGTTCTCTTGTACGACTCCAGATATCAACACACCCCTGGTAAGTTCCAAACTCGCTAGTTAGGACCCTATGAAATAATTTCTATATTTTCAAATGGTGTTGTGCAGTTATCAACCATTGACCCTATACAGTTCAAGCTACTGGTTAATGGCCAGTGACTCAAGCTATACCATAAACCACAGAGCAAAGCTGAGTTCCTGCAGCAGTTTTCCAGCACTGTGATTCACAACCCTCCCGCAGCACAAGAATGTGAGCCCCTCGCTCATATTCAGTCTTCACTTTAAACGCTGGTCGCATCACCCCATAATAATTACTTTCTTTCAGAAAGTACCTTTCTCTGCAATAAAAATTCCATTCATTCTTTCTTTTCTACCACCCTCCCACCTCATCATTTCCCAACATCGGATGACAATTACTCCATTCATTTTGCGGAGCCGTTGCTACGTCATCAGGTATGTGTACTTTCCTTGGCATTTAATTCATTAATACATTTTTTTTTTGCTTCTCTCTTGTCATATGCGCCATGGTGGGACCCTTGGCATACTTCAGTTGGGGGGGATAGAAAATCAGCGATTTGTCCTATATAACTATGCACATATTGTATGATATATTTTTCAAACTTTTTAAACACTTGTCACAAATATTACATGTTGTACCCTTGATTGGATAGCCACCAAATGAGCGATTAAATTTGCACAAATAAGCCAGCCAAGGTGTCCATATGGACGTCTGTTGAGTAATCATGAATAGTTAAATCTTTCAAGATATGATAGATATGCATTTATTTCTTCATTTAGCATTTGAAATCTCAAAGTCCAGAACTTTCCATTTCATTTCTACAGCTCTATTTTTCTGACCTTCTCTGCAAATTTCTTGGTGTAGCTAGTAAAACGTCTCTGCATTGCTTATATTCTTGTGGTGTGCATCCTCTAAACTCTGTGGAACATGGGTGGAAATTTAATCCGTTCTAAACCCATTGTTCATGACATTCTGTTAAACAATCAAGATTATAGGGTATTATTCTAGGCTAGAGGATGGCTGGATTACATTCTGAAGCTCACTAATCAGAATGAGGAAGTAGCATCACAATTCTTGAGCACACTCTATGATGGGGTAGCCACTGTTAAAGGACTAAGGGTACCATTTTCACAAGAAATTGTAGCAGAGGTAATGGGGTTACCACAGGAAGGTGAGGAGTTTTCAGAGAATTTTGACCTAACAACTGCAAGAGCATAGTTTACTCTGCACGCAGACCCACCGCTGGAGATTGACAGGAAACAAGGCACCCACAGATTGTCTTTGCCAGAAACCTTCAAGCAATGTGCGGTTTTTGTGATCAAATATTTCACCTGTGAGGGTCGACAAGCCTACCTACATGCAATACATTTCAAATTTCTGAGCTGTTTGAGGCATGAAAATAGACCTATCAACGTGCCAAATTTCCTCTACAACATTTTGCAGAAAAGAGCTGTGGTAGTGCAGGAAGGTAAGCCTAACACTGTCTCCCATAATTGTCTCATTAAGCTTATAGTAGAGAGAGAATTGCGAGACTACCCTAATGTCTTATGGGAAGAACTCTTAGAAGGGAAATTAGAAGAAACCCTAAGACCATTAGGGAGTAGGGTTGGCAGAAGACTCCAAAAAGAGCAGGGAGTTTTTAAAGTCATTGAAGAATTAGGAGCAGGTTTGTCTTCAGAAAGGAAGCCTAGGACTAAAAAATCTAGGCGCCCTCCTGAAGCTTCTACATCTGGGTCATCCCAGCACAAGGGCAACCAGGAAAATTTTGAGGGAGAAGCCCAGGAGAAAAATATTCCTCCTTCTGACGATACAACTACTAGCCCTACTAGGAAAGGAAAGGAAAAGGCAAAATTGGTTGCCTCTAATAAGAAAGTGGATCCCACAGCTTTAGGTACTTCATGGAAGAGAAAGACTACTAATAGGAAGGAGGAAACTCCTTTATGAAGAAGCATCAGGAAAAAGAAGGGTATGGCCACAGATATGCTGCCAGAGAGTAGAACAATCAACATTAATTCCTCTGAGTCAGCAGAAACATCAGATGGAAAGCAATATTTTGAGGTTGTTGGGGACAAGGAATGTGTAAGGATTAATGACGATTCCACCTCTGAGGAGCAAGAATTTAGATTCCAGAGAAGGGATTCATCTACCCATGAAACCCAAATCAGTGATGATCTCATGGAAGTAGATAATAATGATGAATTCTCTGAGGGGGACCCTGTTCCTAATGAAGGTATGCCAAACTCACCCCCTGCAATAATAGAACAACATTTATTTGAAGACAATTCTGATGTTGCTACGAGTGGTAATACACCTCCTGCAGTAGAAGGGGAGGATCTGTTTGAAGAAAACCCTAGCATTGACATGATGGTCGAACAAGTTTTAGATCACGGGTTGGACAGACTAGTTGCTATAGCTCAGCAATATAATAATCCAGAGAGGGCCATCATCATTCATTCAGAGTTTCTGAGAAATACAACTATAGGAGATAATGGATCAACAGGAGAAAAAAATGATGAAAGAAATCTGCCAGAGGTACCTTGTCCTGTAACTCCATTCTCTGTTATTTTTTGGTTAGTTAACTAGTTAATCATGGAACGAGAACAATGGCAAAGGCAAAAGAAAGATTTAAACTGGGTTATTGATCAAAATTTTCAAGAGTTGGTAGAAAAGGAGGAAGAGGTAGCACAACTCCAAGAAATATTGACTAAAGTAATGTCAGTTATCCATGACCTGATGAGCTGCAAGTCCCCTTCCCCAGTATATGCCATTTTTCTTAAAGAACAATTATTGAATTATCAGTTGACCAATATAGTTAGGGGCAAGTCTCCTTTGTTAGATGAGCCCAATCAGTTTTTTCAAGCCTTCCATAATTCTCCTATAGCCATACAAAACTTATTATGTGAATTCTTCTTGCATAATCTAGCTATACCTAATGATAGGATTTGGAATCCACTGCCCTACGTCGAAGATATCCAGCTTAGGGCACTTATGTCCTGGATGCAGAATGAGATTAGTAGGGAGTCTCAGGCTAAAATTTATAGGGAATTAGAGGATGAAATTCCTCTACACTTACGGCTAGAGGCTAAAGATCCCAAAACATGCTATTACCACTGGATGAAGTTAGCACAGTCAGACCCAGGGGAAAAGATCATCAACCCTCTCAAGGATGTAGCCTATAATGAGTACACTTAGATGGCTGAAACAACATTATCTAAGGCCACAAAATCCCTCCAATGGCGCTAGATCACTATGACCATAGATATGAGGAATAAGGAACCCCATTCACCGCTTAATTTTGCAATGGAAAATAAGCGTGCTCCCTGGTATGTCATGTTGGGCAGAGAAAGGAAAAGTTACTGGCTCCCATTAACATTCCAACCACATCCCTTCTTTCACCTCTTCTCCCTATTTCAGGAATCTTGGAAAATCATTACATGGCAGTAGAGGTCAAAAGGTGGGAAGCATATAGGGACAAAAAGAGTTTCTACTGGAGTTTTGCTGATGGAGGGGTTGGTCAGAAAATAGTTGTGGATCTCAGAATGCACACCAGGATAAAGAACTACCTCTCTGCTTGAGGGCCAGCAAAGGATTAAGTTGGGGGGAATGATAAGGCCAAGATAGGGCCTGATAGTTCTATGTTTTTATATGTTTTATGATTACTTTTGAAAGACTTTATATGTTTTCATGATACTTTCCAAGACTGTTTGAATATCTTAGAACTGTTATATCTATGGGTGAATACAGATATATGTGAAATGTTTTTGAAAAAGTTTATAATATTCTATCTCTATGTGTATGGATATATGGAATTAAATCTGATACCTTTCTTTCTTACCTAAAAGTCAGGTGGGTTTCCTGTAGCCATATGATGAAGAGCGAGGTAGTAAATAAACTTGTTATGAATTCCTTGTCTTGGATATGTGCATGTGCTAACCCTTTTTGCAGAGGCAATAGATCCATGAGTAAGGAAGGAATCAACATATGAGGAACTGAGTAAACACTTTGAAAGAATCAACCATTGTGGAGCTCGTAGTGGTTCTACTACCGCGGGTGCAAAAGAGTCCTGTTGCAGTTAAATCACAACTGAAGCGATCGCGATGGAGTAAATCCAGTAGTAGAATGTTCCTAGATTCATGAATGTATAAATGCAGCTTATTCCTTTGGTTTAAGTTGTTGGTCTTGTTCTTGATGACTTCCATATCCATAGTGTTGGGAAAGTCCTATTCAATAGGAGTTTGTTTCAAGTTATTGTTAAATAAAGCTGGAAGTTTTATTCCCAGTAGTCAGTCGATAGATAGAGAGTTGTTATTACAGTACTCCATTGTAATTCAGAAAGAGATATACAATATTATTTTCTGTATCCTGTGTAATTCATGGTTTATGAATAAATTATGAGAGCTTTAACTTCTATTTTCTGAGATCTTGTTTATTCACACTTCTATGGGGGCCCACACGGGAGGTGAATCTGATTCGTAGTTATTTCAGTATGTAGGTTGCAAGTTATTTGAAGCAAGTAGGACTCTATTGCTCCTGCAACCACTAGTGACAGTACCAATGGTTTTTCCTACAGCAAAGGTAGTTAGTTAGTTTCTCATTTTCGCAAGCATAGGATTAAAACTTACTATTTCAGCAAGTCATTTCATCTTTAGACTACACTGTTGGTAATTCATTCCCTAGTTCAAATGCTTTCAAGTATTTTCTATTTACTAATGATGGCTTTCAGAACAGATTAGAGCATATACTTTGTTGTCGCCATTTCAAGTTTACGCCCCTGATCAACAATTTAATGAGTTTTGTATTGTTTCTAGTAGAAAGGATGCATAATCCTTAGCTATAAGAGGTATTATATAGAGCAACCAAATGCAAAAATGCATTAAAGTTGTAAAAGGGAATATGAAAGGTTATAAGGGTGGTTGGGTAGTTTATAAATACCAAAATATGTATAAATATGTTTTATTGGTTTAAAAAAATCATTATTGGAAGAATATAGAAGAAAGAGAAAGTATTGGGAACAAATTGGTTTGTTTTAAACTTGCATTTTGATTGGTGTTTTCTAATATGTTGTTGTTTCCAGGACTTGTATGGACATGTACGACCTAGAAAACCTATATATTTATGATGTATTAATATAAAAATTAATTTTCCTTCTCATCCTTTTGGTTTGGTTCAATTTAATTAAAAAAAGAATAAGTTCTGCACGTTTTGGGGAAAGTTATTGTTTGTAGTTTCCACGATTCCTGAGAACAGTCATGTTGTACCATTTGGTAAAGACACATATGGATGAATGCTAAGTTCTAGTTAGATTAATTGAAAATATATATGAATAATATTTCATTTCCATTTTGTCTTAGTTATTTTTATGAATATTTGTGAAAGTTGTAGTGTTTTTGGTAAGCACTGGTTTTAAACGGTTTGCAATGGAGTGGTAGTCAATGATTTTTGATTATCTCATGATTTAACATAGGGAAAAATATGTTTCTTAAATTTTTGGAAACTAGATTCATATAGGTTTCAAATGGAGTTGGGATTATGTAAAATAGATTTGTTTTGTGAAAGATACATGATGCCCTAGACGGATTGGGAGAGAAGTGTTTCTGTTTTATGACAGGAAAATAGGTCTCGGTAGAGAGATCATAATTTTTTATTGAAACATTGGATTTGGGTAATTTTTGGAAATGTTTTTAGGAACCTAATTATCTACATTTCCACCAAATTTATTTTCAATATGATATCAGGTTCAAAAGTTATGAATAACAGATTGAAGGATATATACATGTGACAATTTTGAAGTTGTTTGTTAAAAGAACCAAAGAAACATTTTGTTTTTGATTGATCTTGTGAAAGATTTGGCTCTATGGAATTATTTGAATGATAAAATGAAGATTGGATCATCAAGATCCTAGTTGTTGAGATTTTATTTAGGATTCTTTTTCATCAATTGGTATCAGTGCCCAGTAAAAGATTTGGGTTGGTTGTTTGTGGTTTGTGTACTTGTTTTGGTTGCAGGGTTATTATCCATCAAAGCTGCAGTAAGGAAGTTTATGAAGGTGTGTGTGGAAGAACTTAGAAGGGGTCTTGATATTTTCTCCATCAAGATTAAGTTGGGTAGAATGTGAAAAGAGAGAAGCCACTAACGGAGGGTGGTAGTGCATCTTCCAGGGTCTTGGATGGGTAAGATGGCAGTATGTTGGTAGTTGTGTAGCAGCAAGAGGTGTGGTGGATTTTTTGGAACCTTTGAGTTGAAACCATTGATGCTCCATTGATAGGAGAATTAGAGAAGAAAATTTAAAGGACATTCCTATGTCCTTGGAAAGAAATTATATGAGAGAAGAGGCATGAAGAGGAAGAGGTAAATGAAGACAAATGACAAGGTTTTGGTATAATTTTTCTTACAGGTTATTGGTTCCATGTTTCCATGTTTCCAAGGGACTTGGAAACTTTTGAAGGTCGGGACCATAATGCAGGAGCACCAGGGAACAAGGCTATAAAAAGGAGGATATTAAAATTTTTTAATATAATTAATTCATCCATTATGTATTCATATTATTGTGAGTCCATTGAATCATAATGTAAGGCTAATGAGCCATGTTTTTTAAATTTTTTTCATAGTGTTGGCACTCCTAAATTTGGAACAAATTTGGAGTGGCCATATGAAATTTTTCAGATAAGCAATGTCAGTACCTTTGAAAAATTTGTGTGAGAAGGCTTAGTTGGAGTACTTGTAAAAGGTGCCCGGATGATTTTTATGAATTACAAATTTGGAAGAGGCTTTAATGCCTTTCATTTGATGTATTCATTGGGTCCCAGCTCCTGAGTTTCAGTTCTGACATGTTTAGGGAGTAGTCATTTTGAGGGGGTCACCCAATTCTGCATCTTTGCTAAGTGTCAATTTGCTGTCCGGAGCCTACTTTGCCTCTGAGTATCTTACACCCTGTTGAGTTTCATTGTTTGCCACTTTGGAAATGTTTAGCATGCATATCAAAGAGCTTATGTTTTAAACCTCAGGTCATTCCAACTCCGTTTGATAAGCTTTCATACTTCCCAAAGTTGGTTGTTCATGAACTGTCTGCATTTTTGTCCTGCCTTGAAATCTGAATAGCCCAGTTTGACGCATTATAACTTTTGACCAGTGCATCCAATTGAGAAGATTCCTTTTGCACTGTGTTCCAGAGGTCACACACTCCATATGTTCCAGTCTGCAGATCTTTACGAAATCAGATGACAGGTTTTCAAGAACCAT
>MU225289.1:408085-444135 GCA_018584345.1 Thuja plicata | reverse complement strand
ATCAAAATCATTTAATCAAAATACTTTTGTTACTGAGAACAAATGAGCTGAACTTATAAGGATTTGTATCAGCAGGATACTTTTCAGTTTGTTGATTCCTTGAAGAGTGGATCATTAGGTTATCCCTGCTACATAAAAGGAAGAAGGATGAAAATCCTTGTATCACTGGTTTTTTCTATATTAAGGATCATGGTTTATATGGTTATATCTTGTATTTGATTATGCTTGGTCAATTGCAAGGTAATTTATCAGTTGGTTTCATAAGAGATACATAGCAAATCAGTGTCCACATTATAACATACTGTGTAAACAGTTATCATAAAAGGTAAAACCTGCCTGAGTATATGTGGAGCTCGAAAACGAAGAAGGACCTTATCCAGTCCTTAGCAATTAGGCTTTTCTTGTCCCTAAATCAGTATTAGGAAGCATGGTGTTCAAGTAGTTATTTCAAGCACTGTGATTCATACAAGAAAAATCCCTAACACATAGTTTATCATTTAGAACCTAGTTTGGTCGAAAGGTCAAAATTGCATAAAAATCCATGAAAAGGCTAGAAAGTATGTAAAATGTATTAAATATATTATTTTGACATATCTAGGGTGGTTTTACAAAGTGTGGATTAATTTTTATAAAGTGTCACAAAAGTTGTCAAAATGCATAGAAAGTTGCAAAAAAGAAAAAAAATGCAAAAAATGCATTAAAGTTGTAAAAGGAAATATGAAAGGTTATAAGGGTAGTTGGGTAGTTTATAACTACCAAAATATGTATAGATATGTTTT
This sequence comes from Thuja plicata, assembly GCA_018584345.1. Classification (NCBI taxonomy): domain Eukaryota; kingdom Viridiplantae; phylum Streptophyta; class Pinopsida; order Cupressales; family Cupressaceae; genus Thuja; species Thuja plicata. The sequence continues at coordinate 443,356 of MU225289.1, read as the reverse complement.
ATTGGTCTAACCAAATCATCATTGGAAGAATAGAGAAGAAAGAGAAAGTTTTGGGAACAAATTGGTTTGTTTTAAACTTGCATTTTGATTGGTGCTTTCTATTATGTTTCTATTTCCAGGCCTAGTAAAGATATGTATGGCCTATAAACCCTGTATATTTATAATTTATTTATAGTATAATTAATTATCCTTATCATCCTTTTGGTTTGGTTCAATTTCATTAAAAAATGAATAAGTTATGCACATTTTGGGGAAAGTTATTGTTTGCAGTTTCCAGGATTCCTGAGAACAGTCCTATTGTACCATTTGGTACAGACACATGGAAAAATATTAAGTTATAGTTGGATTAATTGGAAATATATATGAATAATATTTCATTTCCATTTTGTCTGAGTTATTTTTTTGAATATTTGTGAAAGTTGCTATGTTTTTGGTAAGAACTAGTTTTAAACGGTTTGCAATGGAGTGGCAGTCAATGATTTTTTATTATCTCATGATTTAACAATGGGAAAAATATGTTTCTTAAATTTATATATAATATATTAATATAGGTTTCAAATGGATTTGTTCTTATGTAAAATGGATTTGTTTTGTGAAATATATATGATGCCCTAGATGGATTGGGAGAGAAGTGTTTCTGTTTTATGACAGGAAAATGGGTCTCAGTACAGAGATCATAAATTTTTATTGAAAGATTGGATTTGGATAATTTTGGGATATGTTTTGAGGAACCTAATTATCTACATTTACATCAAAGTTATTTTCAATATGATAATTGGTTCAAAAGTTATGAATAACAGATTGAAGGATAGATATGTGTTACAATTTTTAAGTTGTTTGTTAAAAGAACCAAAGAAACATTTTGCTGTTGATTGATCTTGTGAAAGATTTGCCTTTATTAAATTATTTTAATGATAAAATGAAGATTGGATCATCAAGATCCTATTTGTTGAGAGTTTATGTAGGATGCTTTTGCATCATAAAACATATCACACACATTCATGAGCTAAGCATCATCACTATAGACATTTTAATTTGGAGTTCATAGCTTTCATCTTGAGTTCAATTTGCATTTAGTGATCATCTTTGAAGTATTTTAGAGTATTTTTTAGCTAAATAGGCATAATAATAATCAAATAGCTTCAATTCTCATTTTAAGATTGTCATTAATGGATACTTAAGCTGAGAGAATACTATTTTCCTTCCTAAATAGAGAGCCATGAGATGCTCATTGCTTTATTTTCAATTCAATTAGCTTATCATTGTTGAATTTTGTTGAATTGATTAGATAGAAAACTAATTTCATGAAGGTATGAGTTTCGTATACACAGTTTCCTTTCTTCTCCTATTTATGGTATTTAATTGATGTAGTCTTGAACTAAACACATTTTCATGTGATTTCTTCAGGAAGGTAGATATTAAAAATAAAAATAAAAAATGAACATTTAATTAGTACTGAAATATGTTGTTGTGTGACAGTAGATTCAAAAAATGGACAAAACCAAATCAGTGAGATTTTATTCTACATCTGTTGTGGAGTATACAACAGAATAATTTTCCTTGATGACAATTTGATTCCCATTTACTGAAATACTAATGAAATTGGAATTTATGTTTGTTTGAGTTTGAATTGTTAGGTGTGTCTAAATACTTGAGCACACAATTATTATGTGTGTGTGAATTATTGAGGCATTGTAGGTTGAGACCTCAATTGGAGCAACTGGAGTCTTTTTTTAAGTCTTGGTAGTGTCTCTTTACCAAGTGTAAGCTGAATTAATGAAGCAGGCTTACCAAGCACTTATCTACTATTACCACCAGATGAAATAGGGAATTTTTGGGAATTGAAACAGAGCAATTTTCTAAAGTTATCATTTTAAACTAATGGCTGCTAGGAGTAGTAGGGCTATTAGTATTGATATTCATTGATATCTTGGATTAGCATTCCTTTGGCTGATCTGGAACTTTGTACAATGTGAACTAGTTGTTCATGACTGAATGCCCTCCTCTAGATGAAATCTTGGTGGTCTTTTAATAAATCTTGTCATTAACCCCCTAAAATATTTCATTACCTTGTTTGGCTACCATTTTCTCTAGTATTTATGTTGTTCCTTCATAAAGACATGTTATCCCAAGGATTAAAATTCTATAAAATCACAAATAATCTTTTGCGCATACATTAAATATATATTTTTCCTTCGGGAAATACTATTGGTTACATTTGTTAAAACTCTTGTTTAAACACTAAAATATTCTACTCTTAGTTTTGCTCTTTATAAAAACTCACTTCTATTGAAGACATTAATTCTCCTAGTATGAAATTTACCCTCCTATGACATTGATGCTTCAATTCTATTACCCTCATCATAGTTATTAACATTTTTTATTCTCATGGACAAACATTGAAGAAACTGCATGGGAGATAAAGTTTGTTTGGATAGGACTTGGAGACTTTTGAAAGGGTGGGAACGGAACTCAGAGTTTGTTGCAACGAATTTGAAGTCAACAAGGCCCTCTACAACAAATTCACAGGTAATTCAAAAACCGAAACACATGCATATTTCATTCTTATTAGGTAAATTTCAAATAAATGTAAGATAAATCTTAGAAAAATTCATTATATCCTCTTGTTTCTGTTATGGTCTCTACTTAAAGTGACTAATTTCAACAATGTTTTAGCATCTCTATTTTCATATTTATGTGTTTTTTCTTTAAATCAAAAACTAAATTAATACTGGAATTCATAATATTATAGATGGATCGGTGTCAAAGGCTAACTACAAATCAATATCGTGCATATGATGAGAGAGTAGATGATGAGGGGGGTATTGAAAAATATCCATGTCCATATAAAAAATATCTTGGTGGAAAGGTGAATAAAATAAATGTGATTTATCTACATATGATAAGATATGGGGATACTGGTATAAGCCCTTGGGCTTATAATTATTATGAAGATATGATAGAATTGTAGACAGTGAGAGATGTAGAGGAAACAAACATAGATAAAGTGGCACCAAATTTTTTTTGAAGAGGCTAAAATATTTGACGAAGGGTTTGAACTTGATAGAATGTTGGATGAAGATCTAAATGATGATTGGTCCAAGTTAGTGGAGGATTCTTTAAAGCCTGTTTATGTTGATTCCAAGTTAACTCATTTGACAACAATCCTTCAAATTATTAACTTGAAAGTGGTGCATGGTTGGACAAATGAAAGTGTAGACCAGTTATTGGCATTATTAAGTTCATTCCTACCAGCTGAATCCACAATGACAAAAAAATGAAATCAATGTAAAAATAAAATTAGTAAGCTCTCCTTGGCGAATGAAAACATCCACTCATGTGTGAATTTTTGTGTATTAATTTGAAAAATTATTGCAAATGAGAGTGAATTTCCAAAATGTCATGAAGTGAGGTATAGACAAGGGTCGAAATCAGTTGTGGTTCCTAGAAAGAGTCTTTGCCACTTTTTGATAATTTCATGTTTACTCCAAATGTATAGGTGTAGAGACATTGCTAAACTTATGTAGTGGCATGCTCAAAATAAGAGCTCTCATGGAGAATAACGACATGAGCCAGATTCTAAGACATGGATGGAATTTGATAACAAATGGCCTGATTTTTCTCAAGATCCTCATAATATAAGGTTGATTTTGGTTCTTGATGGACTGAACCCATTCTTAGATCAAAGTACTAAATGGTAAAGTTAGCTAGTGTTTTTAATAAATTATAACTTTCCTACATGGTTAGAAACTAAACCATTTTTCTTAATATTATCATTGATTATACCGGGAAAGAAAAGTTTGACTTTAGAAATAATAGATGCTTATATAGAGTCATTATATTACGAGCTAATGGAATTGTGAAAAGGAATTGAAGCAATTCAATCTTTAATAGATGGTCATTAAATTAAATTCACTTTAAGAGCTTCCTTATTGTTTACGATTCATGACATTCTTGCATATGGCACATTGTCTAGTCTCTCTATGCATGGATACCATGGATGTCCTACTTAAAACTTTAAGGATTTTGTGAGGCACTCAAGAATTTTGTGTAAGTGTATTTATTGTGGACATCGTGCTTACCTTAAAATGGATCATCCACACCATCAACAAAAAACATGTTTCAAAGGTTAAGAAGAGATTCTTGAAGCGTCAGTATTAATAACATGTGATTAAATTATTGAGAATGGACAAAAAAGAATGTAATTTATTAAAAATTATGGGATTACTAGTAGTAGGTATGATTCATGTAATGAAAGTGGTGTAAAACACTTGTGCATACTGTACAAATTGCCATAATTCAAGGATATAGCCATTAGGCATATTGTTTACTTTATGATACTAGGAAAATATTGCTTATGCTATTATAGAAACTCTTTTTGGTGCTCTTGATACTATTTCATCACGGAAAGACTTTCAAGAAATAAATATTCATCAAAATCTTTGGGTTGAAAAATATGATAATGGAAAATATAGAAAGCCTAATTCTCCTTATGTTTGGACAAAGGAATAACATGCACAATTATTTTAGTTGATGTCTTAGACTCATTTTACCACTATATATGTAAGTAGCAACATCAAAAGACAAACTAACATTAATAGCTTAAGGGGCCTGTGATGAACTATAACTGATTGAATGTTTGAAGTTGATAAAGTTGATGATTATCGAACTGCAAAAAGTATATGCAAGACATTAAATCAGTTAATGTAATGTATTGTCATTAATTTAAATTTGATATGGTATGATTTATCATACAAATATTTCCACAACACTTGAAGATTTGAAGAGACAAAGTTTTTGTCATCGGTAACTATATAAACCGAGTGACAGTATTACCCAAGAATAGTGAACCCCGAGCAGTTCACAATGTTACCTGATGGACAGTGTTACTTGAGCAAGTAGTACCTGAGCAAGTGTATATCGAGCACAGATCTTATAGTTAACACTGAGTGATAGGTCACAGTATTACCCGAGCATAACTAAAGTTGATGCCCGAGCAAACTAAGAGTTGATGACCAAAATTAACTGGAGTTAGAAAATGACAAAACTACTTAGCTGGTAGAGCTATATTTAGAGTTAACTGATTGATTTATTTATTTTCATCGACCATTTGAACTAAGGATAAGAAGGAGATTTAAAGCTATTTTTATTCCCAGTTTTCAAGGAGTGATTTACGGAATAAAACTAAAGCAAAGATTTATGATTAAAGCAAGCATGGAGAGATTTGTAGATCAAGAAGTGATCTACATCAAGAACAAGAAAGACAAGGAGATTGAGCATCTAATCATGTCTATATAAAGAGACAAGTAATTAATTATAGAAAAGAGGAATGTTGAATATAATTATTGTGAAGATAGAATTCTTCATGCAGATCTGATCATACAGGCAGAAGAACAGAGCCAAGAATTCTACAGACACCGAGAAACAAAAGCAAGAGCATTCACCGAGTAGAAAGAAGAAAGAAGGGGAGCAAAGGAAATGAAGAACATATTGATCAGAGAGGTATTATCGGACTAACAATAGATCTGAATATCTCCAAGTTAAAGAGTTATTATTGAATAGATCATTTAATCTTTCAGTTTAACCATTGATTCAGAAAATCTCTTAATCGAGTGGGATTTAATCATCCTTATTGTATTGAGATACTCAAGAGTATCAAAAGGTTTTCTTGTTGACAACATAGTGAATTCTAGGTCAAAAGAAAAACTCTTATTTTTGAATCCTCTAACAAGGTTGCACTTAACAGTGTGTTTGTAACCTTTAACATGGTTGGCTCTTCACCAAGCTCACTTCAGAAGAGTGAAAATTTTGTGTTACCAGTCCCAAGTGATTTTTCCCTTAACAGGGTTTCCACGTTAAAAATCTATGTGTCAAATATGTATATGATTCATTGCTTTTTTTTTCTTTACACATTACAAAAACTAGATTGATGGGTAAACACTAAGTTTATTTACCGCGTTTCGGTAAAGTCTTAAAATGACATACAATATAGTTCACCGAGAAGTATATATTTGTTAAAGATTATTGAAGGCATACATCTTGTAGGACTGTAAAGATAACTGAAGATATAAGTATTTGGTTGAATATTTTGGATTAATTTTTGAGGCCACTGATTCAGCCCCCCCTCTCTCAGTTATTCTAACTCTATGCAATGGGGATCGAATTCATGCAACACTCAACAAAGAGGGTTAGTAGCACTAATTTGCAATGGAGGAAATCAGATGGAAAAAACTACTAAAAACAAAATTGTGAATCAATAAAATGTACAAGAAAATAAGAGAAAACAAATGAATGCAAACCCAATTACTTGAAGCTTCTATTGTCTCTCTCTACTCCTTTCGAAATGCTATTTTTGATGCTTAGTATTGGTGTGTGCAGCGTCTATGACTTGGGAAAGTCAAAAATTTGATAATTGAATGTGTGTGTGATTGCAAGATGGATTTAATGCTAGAACCAATTTGACAGAGTAATGGTGCATGTGAGCTTGAAATCCTGGATATATGATTGTAAGAAGGCTTGATGCTTGAACCAATTTGACAGAGTAATGACACATGTAAGCTTGAAATCCTTGATGTATGATCATAAGAGGGCTTGGTGCTTGAACCAATCTAACAGATTAATGGCATACATAAGCTTGAAATCCTAGATCTTTGATCGCAAGAAGGCTTGATGCTTGAACCAATATGACAGAGTAATGGCGCATGAATGCTTGAAATCCTGGATGTATGATCACAAGAAGGATTGATGCTTGAACCAATTTGAAAGAGTAATGGCACACATAAGCTTGAAATCCTAGATCCTTCAAATGGCTATGAAGGGTTTATTATATAGGAATTGAGAATGAGATGAATAGTTGAGATCAATCCCAGAGATAGGAAGATGAACGATTGAGATCAAAGAGATATGGAGAAGCCATCTGTAAACTCCACCTCTTCAACTGGGAGAGAGGAGAAAGATTTTGGTTAACTGAAGAGCTAATTTTGAGTTACCTTTTAGAATTGAAGAGGTGGGTGGAGTTACCCATGTGAACTAGAGAGATGGGTGGAGTTACCCATGTGAACTATGTTAGCTCTTTTTCTTGTTGAATCAATTTATAGCTATCCAAGCTTGACTTTTAGATTCCCAACTTCAGATTCACACAGGCAAAGGGATAATTAACAAGGATATTTTCCTTCTTCACTTTGGGTTCCACAGAACCAAGTAGGTGTACCTATTTACAGATTACTACTTCTTAGTAACTGAAAGGTGGATAAACTAATTCACTCTTGCTTTAAATTACAATAGTTGAATACACACCTTGCAGATGATTATTACCAACCTAATGTAGATCTTGACAAGCCAGATCATGAAATTTACAAGATTTATTGTCAGTGTAACAAGTACATTCATCCCTCTTCTTTTTTAGTATTAGACTTAGGAAAGATAACCTATTGATTCTTTCTTTAAAGAATCAACACAATAGACTGTATTTCTCAATACAATCAAATAAACATGTATGATTTAAAAACTCAAGAAATTAAAGATTAATTTGATTTTAAAATTGATGATGAGAACCACTTGTCAGAACTTAGACAAGTTCCTAATCCTGGGCAAAGAGTCAGATGAAATGCAAATCCACAGAAAAATAACTAATAAGAACACAATCAAAACCCTAGACAGAATGCCTTAGAAACTCTCCTCTCATCCTCACATCCATGTATCAAATTTATGTACTAACCCTAACCCTCTAGAATTACTCATAAGATTAACTCCTCCTTTGAAAGAAACTTGTAAGCAATCACATAGTTACCTTATAACTAGTATGTCTAAGATGCTTTACAAACTAAACATACAAGAGCATGAAATAAGTACAAAAAGACATCATAGATTTGAAAGTGGAGATTCCACTATATTTTATTAATATCTTTCTGATTCAGTACATTCGGATCAAATCAAATCTTGAAGAACTAGACAAATATTAAGTCTACCTTGCAATTGTAAATTCACCATCCTTAATAATACATTACAAATTTCTATATATACCCAGCATTAGCCATCTTGGAATCCTAAAAATTTGAGGATGCAAAAAGCTTTGGATGGCTAAGATAACCCTAAGGACATTAAAAGACAAAATTTTCAATTAGTCCTTTTGACAGTGGAAAGACAAAATCAGTTAGCAACTGAATTCGATCTTCAATCTTCAACATCTGGCACCTTTGTCTGTTGATATTCTGAATAACTTCATGTAGTTGCAATGAGTCCTAGTGACCACCATTCTAGGCTAAATTACACTAGTTTTTGAGATAGTTATCCTCCCTATGGCCAGAGATCAGGTGCCAGGTGTCTTTTTCACTCTTCATCCATTATGTCTAGATCAACAACTGGAACCTTCTTATTTTTAGGCTTTGTGAAAGTGCCTCATGCTGTTACCTCTATCTCTTTGGTTGGGGCTCATTAGTGACCTTAGTTTCTGGGACCTCTGTTAGTTCAATTATGTTCTCACCCTCAGCTGCCTGTTCTTCAACAAATGCCTGAATCACTAGAGGGGAGATAGGAACTGAATACTCCTCATCACTATCCTCATCATACTCTAATGATGAATGCCCTTTATGACCCTTTTCTGGCACTACAAGTGCATCTTCTAGTTGATTGCACAATAGAGTATGTGACTCAATCATGACATCAAGCCTATTCAAATATGGAAAGTTTGGGAAGAAACCCCCAAAAAAGATGCCTTTCTCTTTACTTGCCTCTCTAAGTCCATCAATTCATTAAAATTTTCAGCATTCTTATCAACCTCCTCATCCTCTAGTATATTCCTTATGAGGTCTTCTTACATGCATTCCTCATGATCTTTTGTGTAAGGACTGTCAGGTGTCAATAGCTTCTTGGCACTCAGTATGAAGCCTTCTATGTCTATGTATCTGTAGAGGGCTACATTCATTCCGTAGTGGCTCATCCAATTGTTTACTGGATCTAACACCCTTTTACCAATTGTAAAATTATAGATCCTAAAATATCTTGGGGTAAATGTACCCTTCCCGTGAGGAGCTAGGTGCTCCTTGTCTGTTAGAATCAACTGTTTAATAAATTCCATTGCTACAATCCTGGGTTGCAAATGGAATGGTAGAACATGGGGTGGGTGAGTGCAACCATACACTCTGATCAGTGTAAAATTCTTCACATAATATAAGTCTCCCCAATTGTGATCTCCTGGCCACTTATCAACATACTGGCATGGCCTTAGCAGTTATAGTACCTTCACTAGTAGCCTTGTTTTTTTTACACCTAGACACTTAAGTATTGGATAAACTATCCAATTCTCAAAAGCACAAAATTCCTGTTCTCTGGAATTATAATTCCACACTCTCAGCCAAAACTGAATGGGATTGGTTTGACTCTAGTGAAACCTCTAAGGCCTCAAATACTGAAAATTCATAATAGAAAAGTTGTAATATAAAATCAAATGCATTAAAATGGAATAACGCATGAATTTGGGGTTGTCTTTCTTGTTGTGGATATCAATAAATCCTTGATGCATTTGATCAATTATATATTGAATATAATCATAATTAGTATTGGTATGAGGGCTCTGCATATCTAGGACCATCATAAGGTCTTTGAGGTTATTCTCTCGGGTCCTCCATCCTTTCCTAACACTCTGCACAATGCATAGGATATATACTTCATATATAAGTTGAGGTCTTTGTAGTAGTATGGGGCAGTCCTTGGGATGGGTGCTATGTAATTCTTCATTCTCCTTGGCAGATGATGTTCCTAGATCAATTTGGATGCAATGCCAGACTCTCTCATATACCTATTCTCTAAACTCTTTAAATTTATTTTGGTGGCCATTGGATGGTATACATTGAATTCTTTCATAAACAAGTTCCTCTCTAGGGTTAATAGGATTTTCCCGTCATCCCTTTTTATTTTTTTGGTTAGGGCATCATACCTACTGGCCATTTCTAAGGTAAAATCAGCATCTAAAAATATGTCAGGGACTATTAATTTGGCTAGTCCACAGGTCTATGGATTTTAAATTGGCATAGCTTCATCACTATTATTATAAAAGTAATTGAAAAGGGAATAACCAAATGAGCCTGGAGTTTTAGCATCCCTAATGAAGTGAAAATCATCTATAAGAGTATCAACATTTACCTTTCTATTCTGGCTTGATCGAGGCAACATGGAGATGAATTCATTAGAATAATTCCACTTCCCTTTCATTTCATCATCAGTATCACCACTTCTTCCACTGGTATAGGCTACACTCATTGTGTGGCTCATCTTGTCCACTTGTTCTATTCCAATTTATCTCACCGATATTGAGACAAATCTATCCTCCAAATCACTCAATTCCAACGATTAATATGCCAATTTGTTCAAGAGCACTGATAAACACTTGAATTCCTCAAATTATAGGCTGAAAACCAACCTCTTTTACTTTGTAAATATGAAAAAATTTGTTTTCTAGCACACACTGATAACTTAGAAAATTCTCTCTAAAAACAATAAATTCTTGGTAAGCTGCAATGATTAACGGTTACCCATATTTATCTCTGAATCATCAATGCATAATTCACATAATTGCAATTCTATCACTTCTGGCTTCAATTCCTCATGCTGCAAAATCAATTTCTGTTATAGCCGTAGTCCTTGAAAGTGATAGGAAATCAAATACAAATGAGTGCTTTCTGATAAAAAACTATATTATATTCAAACAGGATCCAATTTTGGTATGATTGGCTATTTCTCATATAGCTTAGCTACCCTTTAATACACTTGTCATAACTTTCTAAATTTCTATTGGCTGGCAACTGTACATCCTGGCACCGAGAAATAGTCTTTACTCGCACTCTGGTTCAGCTCCTAGCGACCTTGCGACTGTGTTATCTCCTTGTCGCTGGAAGATTTTCTTAACTATAGTTTCATACCAAGACTCAGCAACTACCACACGATCAGCCTCATGATCAACGACTATCTCCTTGTCGCCAGATGAAATCACTTAACTCATATCCTTTTAGAGGCACCGCAAATAAAGCCTTTTCAAACTCTTCTTTGACCTTGGTTTACTTCTGGATACTTGGCGACTTTGTAATCTCCTTGTCGCAAAGTAAACCTTTTAACTCACGATTTATTTGGAGACAGTGCAAAAAAATCTTTATCTCTTTATCGCTGAATAATTTTACCTTTACTATTTTCATCTGGTGACAACTCAACTACCATTGATCTTCCTTTATCTACATCTGATGGTTGTTGTTGAATCTCCAGATCATCAGGACAAACCCTAATTTATCATGAGACAACGCGATAGGCATTTGATCAAAAAAATTTCAGAAGAAAATTAATCATTCCCGTGAAGTCTCTTAATCCTTGGATGACATCACTCATCATTTTGAGACTCAGTGACAAGGATCCATTCTTGGGTCCACCAAACACCATATGTTACTCAAACATTTGTCCACCTTTTATTAGTACTTGGCCACGAAGTTGCATGTGTCATGACTCATCTTCCACGTCAACCCTTAGCTTGAACCTGACCAGTCTTTAACCATGGGTAATCAATTTTCTTTATTGTCTCGCAGTCACTGAATGAATTTACATTTATCATACTTACCTAGAGATAACCCGACTACCATTGATCTTTGTCTTATCTACATCTAACAGTCATCGCCAAGTCTCCAGATCTTCAAAGAAAGCCCTAATTCTTCACAAGACTTTGCAACTGCTATCTCCAAGTTGCTAGGTGTAATTCTCATTTTAAAATTTTATTAGAGACTATGCGACTGATGAACATGTGTCTCAACTACCCTTTTGTCTCCTAATCACCTGATCACTTTTGACTTTTCAAACCTTTACAATGACCTCACGACTGCCGTTGGATCTCTTTCCATCTGATGGTTATCGCCAAGTCTCATGATTCTCAACTTAACCCTTGATTTATTTTGCAACTAGGTGAAAACACAAACACTGAAACTGAAATTTAACTCTGGTTCATTCAGAGACTTCATGACTATGAAAACTCAGTGTCACTAGCTGATTTTCAAACTGCAGAGTTAATCACGAGACAACCCAACCACCGTAGGATCTAACTTAAGATGAACGGTTGTCGCTGAATCTCCATATCCACTGAGGTATATTCCTTTTACCAGGAGATAACATGAAAAAGGATTTTCATTGAGTCTCTAAATATAATGGAATGTTCTCTTTAGCTTACGAGACTAAGTGATGGCTTAAAAGCACATGGAAATTTCTCAGAACTTAAGTTTTGAAAAAGTAACTTCAAAATAGAAATGTGACTGAGATTTTAAGGCTTTTTGCCATTTTCAAAAAGAGGTAAGCCTAGGACTTAGGGTTTTTTGACATTTTTCACTAGGTTTATGGCAAAAAACATCATTTGTAGAGATATTTAATCATTTTTAGACATGACTTTCAACTCTTGAGCACATAAATGGCTGGGAATTTCAAAATTTTACCGAGCAGACTTCAAAACTGGAAATACAACCAATAGTGGCTCTATTTGAGGATGTGTAAATGCAATCTTATATCAAGAACCAAAAATCTCTGGGAAAGAAGACCACAACCATGCAAATCTATTACTTAAACAAACACATAGCTGGGAAAGAAACACACAACAAAAGGAAAAACACGTGTACATGATATACAACTACTGTGCATGGAACAAAAAATCTAATTGAAGAAGTTTTTCTGGAATTGTCCATGCACTGTCAATTCCTATTCTTCATCATCCATATTCCTGAGAAAATATGAATCCTTTCCAAATGTCCAAGAGATAACAAAAGGCCCCAACCATAATGACTCAAATTTTTTATGCTTGCCTTTGTCTTCAGCCCTGGCATTCCACTACAACACAAAATCACCAGGCTGGAACTTTGTTTCATGTGCTCTTTTGTCAAAGAGGTATTTCATCCTTTTCTATAGTTTTATATTTTACCTTTGATTATTCCTCCTCATCTCATCCAATTATACTAATTGGACCATTCTTTCCTGCATAGATTTAGAACCCTGAATATCCTCATGTTGAATGAATTTGTAGATTGGGAGTAAATTGTTGATAGGCATCCTTGACTGAGCACCATACACTAGTTCAAAAGGATATTTTCCTGTAGCCTTCTTGACAATAACTCTATCTACCCATAGGGAAAGTTTTAGCTTTGCATGCGAGGCCCTCTTGTTATTTTCTAGGGTCTTTTTAAGAATCTGCATAATACTCTTGTTACTTTATTCTGCCTGCCCATTAGCCTGAGGATTGTAAGGGGATGAATAAGAAATGAAAATTCCCATGTCATAATAGAAATCAACAAATTTTTCAGATCTGAGACAGATGGCATTGTCCATTACTAGTTTGAGTGGAACAACAAACCGAGTGATCACATTGCTCATCAAAAACTCAATGACCACAACACTTGTAGCTTTCTTAGTTGGAACTACCTCAATCCAATTGGTAAAATAATCAGTTGCCAATAAAATCCAAATGTGTCCCCCACTTGACTTTTCATTAAATTTCCCAATAAAATCCATTCCCCACATGGTGAAAGGGGCTTCTGCAAATATGGGGTTAAGTAGTAAAGCTCCTAAGAATTTCATCTTGCTTGAGAACCTTTGGCAAGGTTCATGTTTTCTGACAAATGCATGGGTATCTTGAAACAAACAAGGCTAATAATAGCCTGCTCTCAAAATTTTGTGAGATCTTGATCTAGTAGAGTAATGACCTCCACACATACCAACATGCATTAGTTTCAGGACCTCTTCAGATTGTCCTTTATCAAGAAAAAATGACAATATGCCATCCATTTTTTCCCAATACAAATCACCATGCAATAGGACATACTTCTGAGCTCGTAACCTTAGACTTCTTTTTTGGTTATCATTTAAACTTCTTGGGCAACTAGCATTTTTAAGGAAATACACTATGTCAACATACCAGGGTTGCATCTCAATGATTGTAACAACCTTTTCATCAGTATCAACACTGTTCACATGAAATAAGGCCACATTTTCTTCTATCATCAAATTTTCCAGTCCCACTCCTCTCACCAACTTTTTGATATGAATGTCCAAGTCAAATTCCTGAACTTTATTTATTCATTTACAAATTTTTCCAGTTACCTCAATTTGGACAAAAATATCTTTTACAGCAGCATGAGGAACATATGCATTTACTTTTGTACATACAAGATAAGGCCTGAAAGCCTTAACTTATTTTACTAGGAATAGTCCTATTTCTCCATCAATTGGTAGTTCAACTTGACTGATTGGAAGGACTTGCTGAAAAATGCTATGGGATGTTCAAATCCCTCATCATCCTTTTGCAATAGGACTGCAACAATAGTATGGAAAGAATAAAATGTAAACAAAGAAAAAGGTTTGGTATAATCAGGGGATACTAAGACAGGGGCTTCCTAGATATCTTGTTTAATATTTTCAAAAGCCAATTGTACCTCTTGGTCCCATTTAAACTTCACATCCTTTTTCAACAATTTGACTGTGGGTTTAACCAGTTCTGGAAAGTTTGCAATGAATCTCCTGACAAAATTTATCTGTCCCAAGAATGATTGTATGCCTTTCAATTTTTTAGGAGAAAGTACCTTTTGAATAGCCTCAACTCTTTTTTGATCTATTCTTACTCCTTTTGACACTACATGACCTAAAAGTTTCCCTTTAGTGACATCAAAGTGGAATTTCTTTGGGTTTAGTGATACCCCATATTCCAATGCTTTGAGGATATCCTTTTCCAAATGGTTGTAGTGGTCTTCTACCTTCTTTGAAAAGGCTATCAAATCATCCTGATAAACCACCACAAGGACATCTATAAGATCCTTAAAGGCTATATCCATAGCCCTCTGAGAAGTTGCACCAGCATGTTTTAAGCCAAAAGGATGCGAGCATAAACATAAGTACTCCAGCGAGTGGTAAATTTTGTCTTGAATTGTTCAGATTCTCTGACAAGCACCTGATTGTACCCTCAAACCCCATCCATCATAGACAACAGGTCGCATCCAGTGACCTTTTGTAACATAACCTCCATATTTTGAAATCCATAGTTATCTTTTAATGAGGCCACATTCAGGTTTCTAATGTCAACACATAATCTTATATCCCCATTCTTCTTTCTCATAGGGACCAAATTAGAAACCCATGATGAATGTCTAATAGGCTGAATTATGCTTGCATCTCTCAACTTCATCAATTTCATCTGCATTTTAGTATCCAATATTGGATTGATTGGCCTCTATTTTTTCCTAAAGGGTTTCACATCTTCTTTAAGAGGGATGTCATGCTGGAATAGGTCTTTTCTATAGGCTTTCAAATCCTCATAAGACCTGGAAAAAACATGTTTATACTTTTTAAGCAGCCTTATCAAGCTCAATCTCACATTGCAATCCAAATTTTTACCAATATAGACCAATTGAGGAAATGTTTCAGATCCTAGTTTTACCTCTTCTAAGTCTCCTACCTTTGGATTGGGCTTCTGGGACATATAGTTGTCATTTATACAGAACATGCCCTCCAATTGACCCAATCCTTTGGGAATGTGATTAGTAGCCAGTTGGATAAATTCTTGGTCAAAAATATATTCCTTAGCATCCACAACTGCTACTAGGGATTCACAGTCAATCATCTAACCATCATATTGATCTACACACTGGATAAACCTAAGGATATCATCATCATCCTCAAATACTTGCCAATTATGAATATTGTCAGGGACTCCAGGTCTACTTTTTTATTTCTACCACATACATACCAGTAAGGGTAACATCATTATTTTTCAGAGCAACATTAGCAAGGAAATATTCCATTATGTTATTAGATCTCTCTATCCAAAGAATATTGAAGGCATCAAAGAATTCTATCCTATCCCAGACTTCATACTTGTACGATTTTAGTCTATCATCTTTGGCAGCATAATGTTCCCTTATCTGAGATATGATTAATTGGGAATCCCCATGAACTTTAAAACATTTAATACCATGTTTAATGGCAACATCCATTCCCAAAATTAAAGCCTCATACTCAATTGTGTTATTTGTATAGTGAAAAGTCAACAAGAAATAATACTTAAAAGTGATACTTGATGGGGAAATGAACAAAAATATTGCTCCTGATCCTTCCTTGGAGCATCCTCCATCAAAGTACATATGCCACAGTCCATCTTGTTGCAATAGAAATTCATCAACAATTAGGTCAGTATTTTTTAATTATGGCTCGAGCTCTTTCACAATAAATTTTCCATATCAACATTTACACAATAGTTCAATTGGTCAAGTAGAACCACCTCCACCATGATAGGTGACTGAGGTTCTCTATACAACTTGACCTCATTACCATTTACAAGGATAGTTGCATAGGAAAAATCTAACTACATTTTTGCACCCACTGCTACAGCCCATTGTCTTGACATAAGCATACCATAATATGGTTTGGTATCTACAACAACTATGTCCATTCTGTAGGTTGCTTTAGGGAAAGCAACAATTTTTACCTTGATGTATTTCAATGTTTCTATCACAGGAACTTCCCTATTGTCCATGGCATAACAAATTCCAGCAGGGATGGTGACCTAAAGGTCAAATTCCTTCATGACATGATAAGACATTACATTTGCTGCAACACCATATTCTATCATGCAATTTTTTACCAATAAATTGTTAACCATCAAGGTGACATAAAATGGGTCAACAGATAATGGTTCTTGGGTAATTATGTTACCAATGTAGATATTGGAAAATTATTTACCTTTTTCTTTTCCTTTCACTTTCTCTTCTATTTGCTTGACAAGTGGAATTTCCCTTTTATTGTCATTTGAAGTCAAGGATATTTTCTCTTGGTTTGGCACAGAGACATCATCAATGCCTCTCAAAAGTGCCGATGCATCTTCTTTATGCTCTTTTATTTTCAGCATCTCAATCAGTGGGACTAAAAATTTCATTTGAGTCAGAGCATGTTTCATGAAAAATATGGAATATTCAGAAGATACATCACTCATCTTTCTACCTTTCTTGGATTTATCATTGACTGCTTGTTCCTCCTTTTCTTCTTCCTTTTCAGCATGATCAAAAGAAGGACCTTCTAGTCTCACAGACTTTGTATCCTTACTCTCCTTGATAGGAGAATCCAAAGAATCTTAAGGGGAATATTTTCTGACATAGGTAGGGGCAGATTTAACTTGAGCTTGTTGCACTATTCTATTTCTCAGATTATATGCATTTCTGGCTTGGTTAATGGTTGCAATAGTCAGAGATCTTTTTTCCTCATCAGTAGGGGCTTTAAAATGAGAATGAGACTTGTCATTTCCCACTGTATTTATATTCACTTTTGAGACAATATCAACCTCATCACTTTGACAAGGTACAATCTATGATCGATGTTCTAGATAAAAATTGTCTTCCTTATACAAATCAGCAGAAGGTGAATCACTATCTGAAGACCATGGATAGAGTTTCTTTACAGTGAACGTATTAATGGCATGGCATTCTTGCCCTACATCCTTGGTGTAGGGAGCCTCCCTATTTTATGTTTTGGTGTTGTTTAGGGTTGAATTAGGAGTTTTTGTGAATGGTAGAATAAGTTCCAAAAGGTTGGAAGCAATGTTAGTCTAACTTCATGTTTGTAAGGCTTTAGTGCTCATTAGGGGTTTTGGGTCTTTTAACTTCAAATTGTGGAAAAGTTGCCATTTTAGTGCAAAATGGGTTGGAGGTATGTTTTAGGACCCTACATATCCTATTTAGGGTCCTAGGAGTCAACATCAATCATCGAGTTGACATAGAAAGTCAAAATGCTTTAAAATGCAAAAAGTTGCTAGCAACTTTTGCAAGAAATGAAAAAATGTAGTTATACTGATTTGTAACTAACAATGATTAGTATATGAGCATGGAATCAATGTTTGGACAAGGTTAATGAAATTTTGGATTGAGACTTTTACTTCTGACACCTCTGTACAGATGCTTGTAGTTCCATTTGCATAATCTGCACTGTATTTTTGTTTCTGTACAGATTGGCATAGGTGATCGGGCTCCATGATAGTGTAGTATTTATTTTCATCTTTCATATGAAATAGGTAGTTTGTTTTTAAGTTTATTAGGTTTAAAGTTATAATATTTTGAAGGCCTCTGGTCTGACAGAGACAAAACAGTACTACCAAGATAGAAATGACTCTAACCTTGTTTTCCTCCAGTGGAATTTACTCAAACCATGGGGAAGGTAGGGTTAGGGTCAGTAGATAGGGTTTTTGTTCTTTTTGTTGTTGTGTCAATGTATTTCACAGGCCAACAATGAAGCCCTATGGCTGATTGGTGAAACCAGGTGAGCCAGGATAGGGAGAAGACAGACTTTGTGTGAACACCCAAGACCTTTTGGGGAAGACTTAGTGGCATTTCTAGATGCACTAGATAGTATCGTAAAAGTATTCAATGGTGGTTGGAGGTGAATTAGTGATTGGAGACAAGATTTGCAATTTCTCATGTTCACTGGTCCAGAGGCCTAATTAATAGGCTATAATCTAGGGCCTGCAAGAAAGTAGGGTTTTGGGTGCCATTAGAGGTCAGGGTTTTGGATTCAGATGGGGTTAAATGATTTCTTGAAGATTTACAAGTTTGTTTTTGGGGTAATTTGGGGATTTTGGAAGAAATAGGCCAAAATCGGTTAAAATAGACCTACAAGCAGTTGAGCAATTAGCCCTCCTAGTGAGTTAAAGACCAATTGGATTGGTGGAGCATCTTGGAGTGTTGGGATGGATGCAGAATGACCAAGAAAGGGTCAAGAAGTGTATGGAGAGCCTCAGTGAGTGTGTGGGAAGATCCTAGGTAGAGGATTGGCAATCTAGGTGGAGTTGTAGAGAAGGAAACTAAGCTTTTAGTTAACTAGTTGGACTAGTTGAGCTTAGAAATCTTGGAGTCTTCCAAGAACAAAATATACCTTGGAAGAGAAGTTGGTGGAGAGGGTCTAGGAGATCCTAATTGGTGGAAGATCCAACAAAGAAAAACTATTGGATGGTTGGTTTGGTCAAACAAGCACTTAGAGGAGAGGAAAGACACTATATTGTCAAACCCTCTACATCTGAGTGGTATAAGAGCTAGAATAGCTTGAAGGTTGTGTATGTCTGAAGGGGAGGAGAGTCAAGAGAGTCAAGAGGTTGAAAGAATGCCTCCTAAGGAAATGAGTAGGGATGCCATAGTAGAATTGGTTCAAGGCCTCTTGGAGAAGGCTCATGTGTCCGAGAGAAAAAGCAAAAAGAAGATCACTAAATGGGGAGATGAAAGTGATGGAGATGATGATAGTCTAACTGAGGAGTCATCCAACAAGGGAAAAGAACCTAAGATAGACAAGGACAAAAAGTTATTCTTAAATGCCTTCAAATATTTAAACAAGGATAGCATGGAACACATACCCTATTACTGTGGTAGCCTGAATGGAGAAGAGTTGTTAGATTAGCTTGAAGCCATTGACAACCAATTTGATTACAAGGAAATCTCAGAGGAGAAGAGGGTCATCTATGCTAAGGATAGACTCAAGGGATCTACATTGGTGTGGTGGAACATGATGTAGGATGAAAGAGTGAATAGTGGGAAGAAGAAGATTGTTTCTTGGGAGAGAATGAAAATCAGGTCGAGGGCACAATTCTTGCCCTCTAATTATGAAATCCAAATATATCAAAAGTTGTAGAACTTAAGATAGAAGGAGATGACAGTGAGTGCATACATAGAGGATTTCCATAAACTAATCCTAAGGGCTAGGAGGCAAGAAGATGAAATGGAGAAGGTAGAAAGGTACCTAAATGGGTTAAGACAAGGTATTCAAGATGAGATTAGCATGATGGCACAAGATAGTATGCACAAATGCTTTCGATTGGCTTTGAGAGTAGAGGATAAAGCAAGAAGAAGAAATAAATTCCATCAAAGAGGAAGAGGTGGCAGAAATAATAGAGGTTTTTAGAGAGGCAGGGGTAACTTTGGTAAAGGACAGAGCCCTAATAGACAAGAAGATAGTCATTTCATGGATAGTAGTGGAGGAAACCAATATAGAGGATCTTTCCAAAGGGGAGGATACAGAGGTAGAGGACCACCAAGAGGTAGGTTCCAACCCCAAGGGAGTTATAATTCAGTTTTCACTGGTAGGTGTTATAATTGCAATCAAGTGGGCCACACAATGGGCAGGTGTCGAGAGAAGGCTTCCTCATCTTCAATGGGGGATAGAAGGAATCAGTTAGTTCAAGAAGATGACACTCAAAGTGTTACTTCTCCCATTTCCAAGGTAGGGCCAGTACTAGATGGAGAGAAATTGATGTTAAGGAGAACCTTATTAAAAGTACCTAACACCATAGAGCCTCCCCAAAGAAAGAACTTATTCAAGACAACTTTTAGGTCTCATGGGAATATTTTCAAGGTTATAGTGGACTTTGGATCCACTAAGAATATAGTGTCCACTGAGATGGTGGAGAAATTGAGCTTGAGAAGTATACCTCATACCACACCTTACAAGGTTTCATGGTTAAACAAGGGTCAACAAATAGTGGTAGATGAGCAAACTATGGTTGAGTTTGAGATTGGGGAATATAAGGACAAGGTCCTATGTGACATACTACCTATGGATGCATGGAATCTACTCCTAGGATGTCCATGGAAGTATGATGTCAAAGCAATACATGATGGAGAGAAGAACAATTATGTTATCACCAAGCTAGGAAAGAAATTCCAAATGGATCCATTGCAAGAACCTAATGAAGAGAAGTATGTGGGGACAAGTGTGATGTTATTGAGTGGGAAAGAGTTTATAAAGGCCATGAAGAAGGAGAAAGGAGTCTGTTGTGCAGTATTGATCAAACCAAAGGAGGAAACTAAGGAGAAAATTTGTTATCCACCAGAGATACAAGCTTTGTTGGAGAAGTATCATGACATAGTAGATAATGGTTTTCCAAGTGACTTACCACCTATGAGGGATGTGAGTCATCATATTGACCTCATTCCTAGAGAAAATTTTCCAAACAAAGAAGCATATAAGATGACACCAAGCCAAAATGCAGAGATAGCAAAACAGATCCAAGATTTGTTGGATAAGGGGTTGATAAGGAAAATTTTAAGCCCATGTGTTGTGCCAACAATAATTGCACCTAAGAAGGATGGAAAATGTTTAATGTGTATGGAATCCAGGGCTATAAAAAAGATCACAATCAGATATAGGTTCCCAATGCCCCAGATATAAGACTTGATGGATAATCTTAGAGGATCTTGTTAGTTTTCTAAAGAGGATCTTGTTAGTTTTCTAAGGTGGACTTGAAGTCAGGGTATCATCAGATAAGAGTGAGGTTGGGTGATGAGTGGAAAAATGATTTTAATACCAATGAGGGTCTATATGAGTGACTAGTAATTCCCTTTGGCCTAAGTAATGCACCTACCACATTCATGAGGCTCAAGAATGAAGTGCTGGCAGAATTTATTGGTAAGTTTGTAATAGTTGACCTTGATGATATTTTGATATTTAGCAGGTCCAAGGAGGAGCACATGAAGCATTTGGAGATGGTCTTAAGAAAGCTACATCAAGAGAAGTTGATGATAAATCAAGAAAAGTGTGAGTTTCTCAAAATTGAACTAGTTTACCTTGGTTTTGTGGTTGCTAATGGATGTATGAAAATGGACCCTGATAAAGTTAAGTCCATTTTGGAATGGCCTACACCTAGGTCCATAGGGTATGTTAAGATTTTCAATGGGTTGGCCTCCTACTATAGGAAATTTGTAAGAAATTTTATTCATGTATGTGCCCCAATCCTGAACACCATAAAAGGTGGAATCAAATGCAAGTTTGAATGGATAGTAGCAGCAGACCAGGGGTTTGAAATGTTGAAAAAGAGGATTGAAGAGCTACCTACACTTAGATTTCATAATTTTAATCAAATCTTTGTGGTAGAGTTTGATGCTAGCAAGTTGGCTATAGGAGTAGTGCTAAGCCAAGAGGGACACCCTGTGGCATTCTTCTCTGAGAAGTTGAATGAGGCAAAAAAAAAGTACTCCACCTATGATTTGGAGTTATATGCCATTGTACAAGCCTTGAAGAAGTGGGGACACTACCTATTACCTATAGAGTTTGTGGTCTATAATAATAACCATGCCTTAAGTTTCCTAAATGGACAAGAAAAACAAAATCAGAGGCATATGAAGTGGGTAGAATCATTGCAGGCGTACACATTTGTTATTAAGCATAAGAAGGGGGTTAGAAACAAGGTTGTAGATGCTCTTAGTAGAAGAGTACTAACAATACAGGAGATACAATTACAAAGTGTAGGATTGGATGATTTGAAAGACCTCTACAAGGAAGACAAAGATTTCAAAGAAGCTTATGAAGCTTGTGTAAAGTTTCAGCAGGAGTTCAAGGTGAGTTTCAGTGAGTTTGTGTTGCAGGAAGGCCTATTGTTCAAAGGTCATCTTATGTGTATACCTCAATGCTCAATGAGGGAAAACATTGTTAAGGAAAAACACCAAGGAATCTTGGGAGGCCACTTTGGAGTAGGTTCATAGGCATTACTACTGGCCTAAGATGCAATCAGATGTGAGGAGATTTGTAGAGCAATGTAAAATTTGTCAGAGGGAAAAAGGACAAAGCAGCAATAGTGGGTTTTATCATCCATTGTCTATACCCCAAATTCCTTGGGAGTGCCTTAGTATGGATTTTTTTTTGGGGTTACCAAAGACATCTAGAGGATAGGACAGTGTGTTTGTGGTGGTGGACCATTTCAGTAAGATGGCACACTTCATTCCATGCAAGCAAACAAATGATGCTTCTCAAATTGCAGGACTCTTCTTTAGGGATATTGTAAGAATTCATGGTTTGCCTTTGAATATTGTCAATGACAGGGATACAAAGTTTATGGGTTACTTCTGGAGAACTATTTGGAAGATGCTTTTAACTAATTTGTCTTTCTCCTCAGCCTACCATCCATAATCAGATGGGAAAATAGAAGTGGTGAAAAAGTCACTTGGGAATTTTGTAAGGTGTTTGACTAAACAACATGGACAGCCTTGGGATCATATCATAGGGTAGGGAGAATTTGCATACAATGACTCCATTAATAGGAGTACAGGTAAAAGCCCCTTTGAAATAGTTTATGGGGTCAATCCTAGAGGGATTTTGGAGTTGAGGGATCTCAGTTTGAGGGACAAGAGGAGTGCACAAGGAGAATCATTTGCAGAGAAAATGAAGGAGCTGGATGATCAAGTCAATAAGACTTTACAAAAACAAGTGGAGAAGTACAAAACTAAAGCTGATAAGACTAGGAGGGACTTGCAATTCAAGGTTGGGGATCTAGTACTTGCCTACCTCAGGAAGGAGAGGATACCCAAAGGCCAACTAACTAAGATACTCATGAAGAAGATTAGACCACTGAAGATTTTGCATAAATATTGCAAGAATGCCTATGAAGTGGAATTGCCCCCTGATTTGGGAATTTCACCTATTTTTAATGTTTGTGACTTATATCCTTATAGGGGATCACCTCGAAACATAGGTCAGTCTAAACTTGCAGATTTGGAGGAAGATGATTGGGTGAAATATTTTCCTACCCCAAAGCCATTGCAATTGGAAAGTGTCTTAGACTCTAAGGTGATAAAGAAGACAAGGAAGGGTAACTACAAGGAGTATCTCATCAAGTGGCAGGGACTACCTAAAGCTGAGGCTACTTGGATGATAGAGCTAGAGATTCTGAAACATGGGGTCACTCTTGAAGACCTCCTATCTCAAGGGACTTAAGTTATTTTGTCCAGGGGAGTATGGTGCAGGGTACCTCCATATTTGATGTTTTTGTTTTGTTTAGGGTTGAATTAGGAGTTTGTGTGAGTGGTAGAATAAGTTCCAAAAGGTTGGAAGCAATGTTAGTCTAACTTCATGTTTGTAAGGGATTTAGTGCTCATTAGGGGTTTTGGGTCTTTTGACTTCAAATTGTGGAAAAGTTTCCATTTTAGTGAAAAATGGGTTGGAGGTATGTTTTAGGACCCTACATATCCTATTTAGGGTCCTAGGAGTCAACTTCAATCATCGAGTTGACATAGAAAGTCAAAATTCTTCAAAATGCAAAAAGTTGCTCTAGCAACTTTTGCAAGAAATGACAAAATGTAGTTAAACTGATTTGTAACTACCCATGCTCAGTATATGAGCATGGAATCAATTTTTGAACAGGGTTAATGAAATTTTGGATTGATACTTTTACTTTTGACACCTCTGTACAGATGTCTGTAGTTCCATTTGCATAGTCTGCACTGTATTTTTGTTTCTGTATGGTCCTGTACAGATTGTCATAGGTGATCGGTCTCCATGATAGTGTCGTGTTTATTTTTAGATTTCATATGCAATAGGTAGTTTTTTTTGAAGTTTAGTAGGTTTAAAGTTACAAGATTTTGAAGGCCTCTGGTCTGACAGAGACAAAACAGTGCTGCCAAGATAGAAATGGCTCTAACCTAGTTTTCCTCTCATGGAATTTATTGAAACCATGGGGAAGGTAGGGTTAGGGTCAATAGATAGGGTTTTTTTTTTTTTTTTTTGTTGTCTCAATAGATTTCACAGCCAACAATGAAGCCCTATGGCTGACTGGTGAAACCAGGTGAGCCAGGATAGGGAGAAGACAGACTTTGTGTGAACACCCAAGACCTTTTGGGGAAGACTTAGTGGAATTTCTAGATGCACTAGATAGTATCATAAAAGGATTCAATGGTGGTTGGAGGTGAATTAGTGATTGGAGACAAGATTTGTAATTTCTCATGTTCACTGGTCCAGAGGCCTAATTAATAGGCTATAATCTAGGGCATGCAAGAAAGTAGGGTTTTGGGTGCCATTGGAGGTCAGGGTTTTGGATTCAGATGGGTTTGAATGATGTCTTGAATATTTTCAAGTTTTTTTGTGGGTTCATTTGGGTATTTTGGAAGCAATAGGCCAAAATCGGTGAAAATAGACCTACAAGGAGTTGAGCAATTAGCCCTCCTAGTAAGTTAAAGACCAATTGGATTGGTGGAGCATCTTGGAGTGTTGGGATGGATGCAGAATGACCAAGAAAGGGTCAAGAAGTGTATGGAGAGCCTCAGTGAGTGTGTGGGAAGATCCTAGGTAGAGGATTGGAAATCTAGGTGGAGTTGTAGAGAAGGAAACTAAGCTTTTGGTTAACTAGTTGGACTAGTTGAGCTTAAAAATCTTGGAGCCTTCCAAGAACCAACTATACCTTGGAGGAGAAGTTGGTGGAGAGGGTCTAGGAGATCCTAATTGGTAGAAGATCTAACAAAGCAAAACTATTGGATGGTTGGTTTGGTCAAAAAAGCACCTAGAGGAGAGGAAAGGCACTAGATTGTCAAACCCTCTACATCAATCCCTCTCTTCTGTCTAATCAAACAAGGCTTGGGATACCACACACTGATATGAAGTGTTGGAACTCCAAAAGTCCAGGTACATTTTGGAGTGAGTATATTGAAAATTTCTCTAAGTGTAAGTTGCTACCTTAAAAGCTTGTGGAAAAGGCCTATTTTGGATACTTGTAAAAAGTGACCCAATGTTTTTCATGAGATACCACTTGGGGAGTGGTTTCAACACCTTTATTTTAGCAAGTACAGTGGGTTCCAACTTTTATATTTGATTTTTGACAAGTTTTGGAGGTAGCCATTTGGAGGCATTTACCCAAATCTGTATTTATGCATGTTTCCAGTTCTCACTAAGTGACCTACTTCAGAGGTTTGTATCTAATGCATGGTTTTTAGTCAATAAATAATGGTTTTGGTATTGTTTTGAAGGCATGGAAGTAAGTCTTCCTATCCATTTTCAAACCCCTTTGAGCTCAGTTGATAACTTTTCCAAAGCTATTCTGTTTGCAATTAATTCTGATTTCCTGAGTGTCAAATGCAGAATTTCTAAGTACCTTACTTGGAGGTCCCACCATTTATGCCCATTTCAAGATTTTGAATAATTGGCTTCTACCCCACATTTAAAACATGAAAGTGTACCTTATTGAATATTTCTAGACTATAGCCAATCTAGTTGTCCACTTTGCCTAACTAATTCCAAATCTAATTTCTACAATTTTACTGTGTTTTAAGTTCAGAAAGTGGTAAAGTGCTGACTTTGTAGATTGATGCCAATTGACCAGTTGATCATCACAAAAATTTAATGGTTGATTAATTTTCATTGTGTGAGAGTGAATCCATGCTCTAAAGCTTAGACTCTAAGGGTTTCTTTGGTTAAGTTTTCAAAGTCAAAATCAAAGGTAGTTTTCATGCAGTTTGACAAGTGCATTTGAAGGTTTGAGAAAGTGGTCAACTTGAAGGATTAAGATGTCTCACTTCCGAAAGCATCATAATTATTTGTTTTTGCAGGATGTTAGTAAACATGAAAAAATTCATGCCTTATGAGTTAAAGAGCCCTGGGAGATATTTTTGTCAGTTTTTAAGGCTAGTTCTAGAGGCCAGTTGTCATAAATGAGATAACTTTGTAGAAGTGTCAAGAGTGATTATAAAGTCTTCCAGTTTGATGCTTTGTGGTTTTATTGTGATATGTTTTATACTTATAATGAGGAAGCATATTTGAAGCACATGAACTTTCTGATAGAGGACAAAAAGAGGAATGCAAAGTGTGGAATTTAAAAGTAATTAAAGCATATCCTGGTAAATTTTGTTAGCAAATTTCTTGGAGCTCACGCATGAAGGGAATAATTAATGACACAAAGATACATTTCAAATACAATTCAAGCAATGAATTAATGCAAAGAAAGGATTCCCACACAACATTAAGATATGAGATGATGCTTGCACAGAATTGGGGGAGGCAGAATAGTTAAAAAAAATAATCAGGCAAATGCAATGGCAGGTGTAAAATTAAAATCTACAACCATAAAGACCAGTTAGAAAGAAAAAAGGCATGTAAGATGTACCAGAATGTTGCAAAATTTGGATTCAAGGCATGGAAAACGTTTGTAAAAGGTCTGTAAACCAAAATCACAACCAATCACATTTTTAGTCATATCTCCAAAAATCAAAACTGGGTCGGGCTGATGTTATAATATGTTTGAGATGACCATGCATGCACTCTACAGAAAACATTTCAAAGAAACCCAATTTGAAAATCAAAAGTTATGGTCCTCTGAGTCTTGGCAAAAATGAAACAAATCAATAATGCTTCTAGACTTTTATCCCACATTGGTAGTGGGTGGGGTTTTTGAAGTCTTTTTATATGCAAACACTTGCATAATGAAATAAGTAAGAACCAAGAGGATTCTTGGTGGGCCCCTTGGCTGGAGGATTGAAGGAAGTTGTGGGCCCCATTATTTTGAGCTCAGAATGAGTTATGCTTATTCAGTGACTTAGAGACTAAAGTAGTCTCCAAGTTTCCAGATCGAATAGTCTCCAAGTCTCCAGATCTAATCAGTGTTAAAAAAATCTTTCAAAAAATTAGAGACTAGAGTAGTCTCCCAGTGTCCAGATCTAATCAGTGTTAACAAAATCTTTTAGAGACTTAGAGACTAAAGTAGTCTCCAAGTCTCCAAATCAAATAGTCTCCAAGTCTCTAGATAAAGTAGTCTCTGAGTCTCTAGATCGAATAGTCTCCAAGTGTCCAAATCAAATAGTCTCCAAGTCTCAAGATAAAACAGTCTCCAAGTCTCTAGATCAAATAGTCTCCAAGTCTCTAGATTGAATAGTCTCCAAGTCTCCAGATAAAGTAGTCTCTAGATCTAATAGTCTCCAAGTCTCCAGATCTAATCAGTGTTAACAAAATCTTTTAGAGACTTAGAGACTAAAGTAGTCTGCAAGTCTCCAGATCTAATCATGGTTGAGAATGTCTTTCAGAGACTCAGAGACATTGAGAAAATGATAACTATGGTCAAGGTGTAGTTAAATCTAAGTCTATTCAGAGACTTAGAGACTGAGGCTTGTCTCCAAGTCTCTAAAAGAAACCATGGTCAAGGAAATTTCTCAGACATCTAGAGACTAAGTAGTCTCCAAGTCTCTAAGTGAACCGGGGTTAAAGAGGAGGAGTTCCAAGTCTAGTTTACAGAAGCAAATCAACATGTGACAAGTGTCAAAATCTGGTGCATTCTGGAGAATAAAGGTAATAAAAGGTAAAATAAGAGCAAAATACAGATAATATGTGCCAAATATTAAAATGAAATATCATCTCAATTCAATAGTCTAACTATTGAAAAGACATATAAATTCAAATATTTCAAGATATTTGGACTATTCATAAAGTTTGCATGGGAGAGGAAGTTTGTTTAGTGATTCAGGGGGCAATTTTTATCAAAAACAATAAGTATCATATACCGTTGGAAAGGTCTTGAGATGAGGATTCTGATTTTACAAACCATTTGAGTGCAGATCAAATTTGATTTTTGCAGTTAGTGAAAGAAGAAGTTGCAAATATTTTCTTGAAGGAGAAGGACAGGTGTCGGTGACTGAATTTGTTTTTTCCACTCTCCTATATCTGGATTTTTCTCCATTGTAACAAGGATGCTTAATTTTACACTGCTGGGAAATATTCTGGCTTTTGAGTCTTATTTTCTGAGTACTTTGTCTTAAAATGTATAGAATTAGATGATTTTTCAATAAAGAAAAAATGGAATCCCTATGCTATATTTGTTGATGTCTTTTTATGTCTGGTTTTAATTCTTGTGTGTTAATCTGTAAGGGATTTTAATGCACCAGTTATAAGGTAGCTGTGAGTTTGTATTTGAGTTTCTTTCAAGGAGAGATTAATTCTTAGAGGAAAAATTTGAGAGTTCAATATTTGCATACGAATTTGATGTCTGGCTATTGGATTGAGAAGAGTGATTTTTAGGCACTTCACTTGGTTTCTATGTGTTTGGAATTGGAGGGTTTTCTAGAGTTGTGTATTCATTTGACTTTGTTTCCCAATAGATAAGGCACTGGTCCTTGCTTGTCTTGCATATTTCATCATCAATCATTTAAAATAAAACCATTTTCTATTTCCTATTTAAAAGCATGAATGTTCAGAATCTATATTAAATAATACAAACATTGTTGGTGATTCATTGAAGAATTGAATCTTACAGGTTAGCCTGCCTGAGTTTCAAAATCGAAGAGAAGAAGGGTGAACATCCTTGTCACATTTGCCATTTTTTCTACAATATTGTTTACTTTTGTTAAAATCATGGATTAGCTTTCTAAGATCTGCATCAGTTGCAACAAAAGACATTAGTAAATCATTGTGCGAACCCCTAATCCACTGTAGGATTTCATTATGAAGCAGTGAGTCTGAAGAGGTACACCCGCCCGAGTCTATGGAGCTTGAAGTGTAGAAGGATTATATCCTTGTTAATTAACCTTTTACCTATATGAATCTGGAATTGGGAATCTGAGAGTCAAGCTTGAATAGCTATAAATTGATTCAACAAGAAAAAGAGCTAACATGAAGAACGCGGCATATTGCAAGCATCACACCAAGGAGTATTTTCAACATAATTTGCACTATTCCTTTTAGAGGATTAGGGGTTTCCTTGGGTTTTGGGTTATCTTGTCCATCAGGGATTGGCTTGCCATTATTCTAATTTGTTCTATATGGGTAGTCTCTCAGGTTAGGCTTCTTATCAAACCTTTTTGTTAGGGTATTTATTGTAACGATACCCTCCCCTGTCATTTTTGTCTATCTTGGCAGCAAGATCTTTTACTGTAATCACCAGTTTGTCAACCGTGTCATCTTCTTTGACAGTCTTGTTGGTTGGTCCATTTTCTTTCCAAAGTTTATTATCTTCTCTTTTTCCCAATTTTCCTAATGCTCTCCTATTGCTTTCAATATCAATATCTATTTTGTATGCATATCTTAAGGTTGTTGGGTTTTTGTCTCTGAGAAAATAAGACATTTTACCATCAGCAGCATTGATATAGGTTGTCAAACATACTTCCTCATCTAACCTCGGGAGTTGTAATAGTTTATTCATGGCCTTTTGAAATCTATTGTTAAAATCAACCATATTCTCATAGGGAATTTTTTGATTATTGAATTCATTTAGTATATATCTAGAGTTGACATGTTCTCTGTATTGTTCCCTAAAAGACTTTACAAACTCATCCCAAGATGAAATTCTATCATTTGGTAAATTTCTAAACCAATCCCTAGCATCTTTTGTTAAAGACTGAACAAAAAGCTTCATAATAACATTTTCATTTTTAATTTCAAAATCAATTATCTTATCACTAAAAGGTTTTAAATGTTCTTCACAAGTAATGACATTATTTTATGTGAATTTAGGGATTTTGTCTCTTACCTCATTGGGGATCACATTTGGGTGACCTGGAATGCCTTCAAAGAAAATAGCTCTATATCTATTCATGTGGACAGGTCTTCTTTGGAAATTACCCAACACATTGTTGTCACTCTGTCCAGCTATCCCTCTTTGATTTTGAATTAGTGGGGGAACATTTTGTTTCAGGTTAGAGACTTGAGCATTAGGACTAGGACCAGTAGATTTAGAAACTGGACTTGGGCTAGAAGTGCGAGTATTTGAATTTAGGCAAACAGATTGAATTCCAGGACCAACACTTTGAGTATTTGGGCCAGGACTAGTAGACTGATTTTGTTGTTGCATCCCATGGTTGACAGGCATATAACTACTAGAAGTAGTGTTGGTAGTAGCATGTAGGATATAAATTTTCATTCTCATGTTAGCTGTAGTAGCTTTCAACTCTAAATTTTCTAATTGTTTGGCTAAGTCCTCCTTAGCCTTTTTGGCTTGTTCAGTTTCTAAATCATTTGGAGACATTCCTGAAGGGATAGTCACATTTTGTTTAGGCTCACTTATAGTAATTCCAATAGCCTTTTGCTTGCCCTTGTTGGGTACATCCTTAGTTTTTGAATCGGGCTTTGCATTTTGTTCAACCTCATATGGGTGCAGTTGTCTAATGATAGGTCCTTCCTTTTGAAACTCATCTATGCCAGAATTTTATTTATGATTTGCAGCCTTTTTCCTTAGATCATCAAGGATACCAAATAAATCTTTATCTAGGCCTTTAACCTCTTCATTTAGGGTTTTATCCTTGAGGTCATTTCTCCCTGTTTCAACCAAGAGTTCTTCTCTTTCTACCAGCAAGTCATAAAACTCTTACACACGCTTTTTCCTTTCATTTGATATCTCCATCTCTTGCTCCTTTTTCCTTCTTCTCAAAGCCATAACCTCATCTCTCAATTGATCAGAATCATAAGAAGTTGTCTCAGCAACATATGTTTCTTTAGGTAGAGAAAGATTTTCTTTTGTAGGGAAAAACCCTACATTTGTTGTTTCTCCTTCTCTGAAAGGATCAAAAGATGTCTCAGCTTAATTAGGACCTATAGGCCTTGATTGTTCAGCACCCTTAGAAGAAGATGACCTTCTTTTAGGGACAAGGGTTTCCATTCTCCCCTTAGAGGTACTTGGGGAGTCATGTTTAGAACCACCTCTCTTTGACCATTGTTTCCTCCTGGGTGTATGGATCTCTTCTCCAATATCCTTCTTAGGATTAACTTTGAAATATGATCTAGTATTCCTTTGTCGACTCATCTTATAAAGTAGAAAAATGTATTCAATATGCTTACTATGCAAATTTCACTGGAATGCACAGGTATTTAGAGTTACCACCTCTTCGTAGAGGAAAAATATATGAAATATAGCTAAGAATCTAGTCCCAACTTAGACATTGCTTCATAATAATAAGTCTAAAAAAAGCCCTTATGCAAGATTTTCACAATAATTTCTCACCTTGGCCAAGTATGTAATCTCAAGAGCACTATCCTTTGTTGTTTTCACTTGTGTAGATTCCCTTTCTCCTGGAAATATATCTTCCAAAATATGAACAGGAGTGCTTCAAAGAACTTAGAACCACCATTCAATCCACGTGAGACAATATCTGTATCATTTTCAAGATCATAACTTTCATGCAGTGTGCAACAACAGATAAACAAAATAAACTTGATCTCACAATTACTAATAAAAATAGACTTATATATAGCACCAAAAGGTTTAACTCTCTGATAAATATAACTTTAGGATATTAAGATATCCCCAACAGAGTCACCAATTTGTTAGCGCGACTCAGATGGGCAAACTCAATCTGAAATTTGATTTAACTTTTTTATAAATAACACTAGGGATTTTATAATTTTTTTTACAATACTATGTAAT
Source organism: Thuja plicata (assembly GCA_018584345.1). Taxonomy (NCBI): domain Eukaryota; kingdom Viridiplantae; phylum Streptophyta; class Pinopsida; order Cupressales; family Cupressaceae; genus Thuja; species Thuja plicata. Next base: position 411,222 of record MU225289.1, on the reverse strand, counting down.
ATTTATCCCTAGTAGAGTCGCCAATTTGTTAGCGCGAATCAGATGGGAAAACTCAACTGTAACTTAATTCAACTTTAAAATACCAGAGATTGTCTGAAAGTTTAACAAGATTTTCTAATCTCTAATCCCTAGTAGAGTCACCAACTTGTTAGCTCTTTTTCTTTTTGAATCAATTTATATCTATTCAAGCTTGAATCTTAGATTCCAAACTTCAGATTCACATAGGGAAAGGCATAATTAACAAGGATATGATCCTTCTTCACTTCGGGTTCCACAGACCCAGGCGGGTGTACCTATTTATAGATTACTACTTCTTAGTAACTGAAAGGTGGATAGATTGATTCACTCTTGCTTTAAACTACAATAGTTGAATACACACCTTGTAGATGATTATTACCAACCTAATTCAGAGCTTGACAATCTAGATCATGAACTTTACAAGAGTTACTATTAGTGTAACAAGGAAATTCACCCCTCTTCTTTTTTAGTCTTAGACTTAGGAAGGATAACCTATTGATTCTCTCTATAAACAATCAACACAATAGATTGTACTTCTCAATACAATAAAATAAACATGTATGCTTTAAAAACTCAAGAAAGTAAAGATTAATTTGATTTTAAAATTGAAGATGAGAACCACTTGTCAGAACTTAGACCAGTGCCTAATCCTTGGCAAAGAGTCAGATGAAATGCAAATCCACAGAAAAACAACTAATAAGAACCTAATCAAAACCCCATAAATAATTTCTTAAAAAATGTCCTCTCATCCTCACATCCATGTATTAAATTTTTGTACTAACCCTAACCCTCTGGACTTACTCACAAGATTAACTCCTCCCTTGAAAGAAACTTGTAAGCAATCACACAGTTATCTTATAGCTAGTATGTCTAAGATTCTTTACAAACTAAACATACAAGAGCATGAAATAAGTACAAAAAGACATCATATATATTTGAAAGTGGATATTCCAATGTATTTTATTATTATCTTTCTGATTCAGTACATTAAGATCAAATCAAATCTTGAAGAACTAGACAAATATTAAGTCTTCCTTGCAATTGTAAATTCATCATCCTTAATAATACATTACAAATTGCTATATATAACCAGCATTAGCCATCTTGGAATCCTCAAAATTTGAGGATGCAACAAGCTTTGGATGGATAAGCTAACCCTAAGGACATTAAAAGAAAAAAATTGTAGTTAGTCCTTTTGAAGGTGGAAAGACAAAATCAGTTAGCAACTAAGTTTGATCTTCAATATTCAACATCTGGCACCTTTGTCTGTTGATATTATGAATAACTTCATCTAGTTGCAACGAGACCTAGTGAATGCCATTCCAGGCTAACTTACACTATTCTTTTAGATAGTTATCCTCCTTATGCTCAAAGATAAGGTCTCAGGTGTCTTTTTCACTATTCATCCTTTATGTCTAGATCAACAACTGGAACCTTCATCTTTTTTTGGCTTAATGAGTGTGTCCCATGTTGTTACCTCCGTATCTTTGGTTGGGGCTCATTACTGACCTCAATTTTTGGGACCTCTGTTAGGTCAATTATGTTCTCACCCTTAGGTGCCTATTATTTAACAAATGTCTTATTCACTAGAGGGGAGCTAGGAACTGAATACTCCTCATCACTGTGCTGATCACACTCTGATGATGAATGCCCTTTATGGCTCTTTTCTGGCACTACAAGTGCATCTTCCAGTTGATTTCACAACAAAGTATGGGACTCAATCATGGCATCAATCCTTTTCAAATATGGCAAGTTTGGGAAGAAACCCCCAAAAAATATTCCTTTTCTCTTTACTTGCCTCTTTAAGTCCATCAATTCATTAAATTTTTCAGCCCTCTTATCGACCTCCTCATCCTCCAGTATATTCCTTATGAGGTCTTCTTCCATGCATTCCTCATGATATTTTGTGTAAGGAATGGTAGGTTGCAACAAATTCTTGGCACTCGGTATGAAGCCTTCTATGTCTATGTATCTATAGAGGGATACATTCATTCTGTAGTGGCCCATCCAATTTTTTACTAGATCTAACACCCTTTTACCAATTGTAAATTTTTAGATCCTAAACTATCTTGGGGTAATGTACCCTTCCTATGAGGAGCCAGATGCTCCTTGTCTGTCAGAACCAACTGTCTGATAAATTTAATTACTACAATCCTGGGTGGCACATGGAATAGTAGAACATGGGGTGGGTGAGTGCAACCATACACTCTGATCAGTGTAAAATTATTATCATAATAGAATTCTCCCCAATTGTGATCTCTTGGCCACTTATCAACATACTAGCATGACCTTAAAAGTTGTAGTAACTTCACTGATAGCCTTGTTTTGTTTACTCCTAGACACTTAAGTATTGGATAAACTATCCAATTCTAAAAAGCACAAAATTCTTGTTCTCTTGAAGTGTAATTCCATACTCTCAGCCAAACCTGAATGGGGTTGGCCTGATTTGGGTGAAACCTCTAAGGCCTCAAATACTGACAATTCATAATAGGAAAGTTGTAATATAAAATCAGATGCATTAAAATGGAATAATGCATGAATCTAGGGTTGTCTTTCTTGTTTTGGATATCAATAAATCCTTGATGCATTTGATCGATTATATATTGAATATAATCATAATTATTACTGGTATGTGTGTGCATAAATGTTGTCACACTTCTATGAATCATTCCATTCAAGGTTTCTCAAGAATGAGGCCTCAAATATCGATCCATAGCTCTCTAGTCATGGATGTGTAAAAATGTAAAATGAAGGCCCTCAGATTGACCTAGTTGTGTCTATTGCAAATACACCATGAAATGAGAGATTCAAATGCATAAAAATCAAATCTACTCTATATGACAACAATGCATATTAGTCTATGAAATGAAATATGAATGCAAATCTAATCTATGGAAATAAACATGATTCTAATCTATATGAGGAGCCATGAATGCAAGAATAAAGAAAACAAGAAGAGATCCTGAGTGCTCAAATTCTCCTCCAAAATTGATCTCCACACCTGCAACATAACAATACTATGAAAACCTAATATGAAAATGAGAAGGAGAGGTCTCCTTTTAAAGAAAAGTGAACGATTGAGATTAAGAGGCAAAAATCAAAGGCTACGATTAAGAGGC
>MU225289.1:380328-399344 GCA_018584345.1 Thuja plicata | reverse complement strand
GAATGCAAATCTAATCTATGGAAATAAACATGATTCTAATATATATGAGGAGCCATGAATGCAAGAATAAAGAAAACAAGAAGAGATCTTGAGTGCTCAAATTCTCCTCCAAAATTGCTCTCCACACCTGCAGCATAACAATACTATGAAAACCTAATATGAAGATGAGAAGGAGAGGTCTCCTTTTAAAGAAAAGTGAACGATTGAGATTAAGAGGCAAAAATCAAAGGCTATGATTAAGAGGCAAAAACCCACCACTTAGAAAGATGTGAAGAAAAAGGAATTTTATTTATATTTTCATTTCCTTTCTCAACAAATAAAGTGCTTTAAGTGGGGATTTTTATTTATTTAATTAAAAGAGGGGTTTTTCTTTCAACTAAATAAATTAGAAGAATTTTATCTAATTAAATGGGGGAAATTGAATTTAATTAAATAAGAGGAATTTTATTTAATTAAAAGGGAGGTTAAATCTTTTAATTAAATAAGAGGAATTTTATTTAATTAAAAGAGAGATTAAATCTTTTAATTAGATAAAAATGATCAAACCTTAGGAAATATTGAAATAATTGAATAATTGAATAAATTATAATTTGATCAAGGAAATTGATTTGAATTGAAAATATTCCAAAGCATTGATTCGAAAATTTGATAAAATGATAAAATAATAAATGGGACCCAAAGTCTAGGCGACCTTTTTAGGGTGCATACAGTATGAGGGCTCTGCATATCTAGGACCATCATAAGGATATTTTAGGTTATTCTCTTGGGTCCTCCATCCTTTCCTAACACTCTGCACAATGCATAGGATATATACTTAATATAGAAGTTGAGGTCTTTGTAGTAGTATGGGGCAGTCCCTGGGATGAGTGCTATGTAATTATTCATTCTCCTTGGCACATGATTTTCCTGGATCAATTTGGATGCAATGCCAGACTCTCTCATATACCTATTCTCTAAACTCTTTAAATTTATTTATGTGGCCATTGGATGGTATACATTGAATTCTTTCATAAAAGAGTTCCTGTCGAGGGTAACTAGGGTTTTCCTATCATCCGTTTTTATGGTTTTGGTTGGGGAATCACACCTACTGGACATTTCTAAGATAAAATCAACATCTACAAAGATGTCAGGGACTATTAATTTGGCTAGTCTACAGGTCCATGGATTCAAAATTTTCATAGCTTCATCACTATTATTATAGAAGTAATTGAAAAGGGAATAACCAGATGAGCCTGGAGTTTTAGCATTCCTAATGAAGTGCAAATCATCTATAAAAAATATTGGCATTTACCTTTCTATTCTGTCTTGATCCAGGCAATAGGGAGATGAATTGATCAGAATAATTTTGCTTCCCTATGATATCATCATCATCAGCATCACCACTTATTCCACTGGTAGAGGCTATGTTCCAATTTATCTCACCGATATTGAGAAAAATATATCCTCCAAATCACTCAATTCCAACTATTAATCACCCAATCTATTTTGGAGCACTGATAACCACTTGAATTCCTCAAATTCTAGGCTGAAAATTGGCCTCTTTTACTCTGTAAATCTGAAAAAATCTATTTTCTGCACACACTGATAACTCAACAAATTCTCACTTTGAAAACAATAAACTCTTTGTAAGATACAATGATTAACGGTTACCCCTATTTATCTCTTAATCATCAATGCATAATTCACATAATTGCAATTCTATCACTTTTGGCTTCAATTCCTCATGCTGCAAAATCAATTTTTGTTATAGCCGTAGCCCCTAAAAGTGACAAGAAATCAAATACAAATGAGTGCTTTCTGTTAAAAAACCATATTATATTCAAACATGATCCAATTTCGATCTGATTGGCTATTTCTCATACAGCTCAGCTACCCTTTAATACACTTCTCAAAACTTTCTGAATTTCTATTGGCTGTATATCTTGGCGCCGAGAAAAATTCTTTACTCAGACTCTGGTTCAGCTCCTAGCGACCTCGCAACTATGTAATCTCCTTTTCGTTGGAAGATTTTCTTAACTATGGTTTCATACCGAGACTCAACGACTACCACACGATCAACCTCATGATCAACGGTTATCTCCTTGTCGCCAGATGAAATCACTTAACTCATATCCTTTCAGAGGCACCGCGACTAAAGCCTTTTCAAACTCTTATTTGACCTTGGTTTACTTCCGAAGACTTGGCAACTGTGTAATCTCCTTGTCACCAAGTAAACCTTTTAACTCATGATTTATTTGGAGACAAGGCGAAAAATGATTTTATCTCTTTATTGCTGAATAATTTTACCTTTACTATTTTCATCTGGCAACAACCTGACTACCATTGATCTTCCTTTATCTGCATCTGACGGTTGTTAATGAATCTCTAGATCATCAAGACAAACCCTAATTTATCATGAGACAATGCGATAGGCATCCGATCAAAACTTTTTCAAAAGAAAATCAACCATTCCTGTGAAGTCTCTTAATCCTTGGATGACATCACTCATCATTTTGAGACTCAGTGACAAGGATCCATTTGTGGGTCCACCAAATGCCATATGTCACTCAAATATTTGTCCACCTGTTATTAGTACTTGGCCATGAAGCTGCATGTGTCATGACTCATCTTCCACGTCAACCCTTAGCTTGACCCTAACTAGTCTTTAACCCTGGGTAATTAATTTTATTTATTGTCTCGCAGTCGCTGAATGAATTTACATTTATCATGCTTATGTTGAGATAACTCAACTATTATTGATCTTTCTCTTATCTGTATCTAACGGTCAGTGCCAAGTCTCCAGATCTTCAAAGAAAACCCTAATGCTTCAAAAGACTTCACGACTGCTATCTCCAAGTCACCAAGTGTACTTCTCATTTTAAAATTTTATTAGAGACTATGCAACTGATGAACATGTGTCTCAACTATCCTTTTGTTTCTTGATCACCAAATCACTTTTGACTTTTCAAACCTTTACAACGACCTCACGACTGCCGTTGGATCTCTTTCCATCTGATGGTTGTCACCAAGTCTCGTGATTCTTAACTTAACCCTTGATTTATTTCACGACTAGGCGACAACACTAACACTGAAAATGATATTTAACTTGGGTTCATTCAGAGACTTCCCAACTGTGAAAACTCAGTGTCGCTAGATGATTTTCAAACTGCAGAGTTAATCACGAGACAACCCGACCATCATAGGATCTAACTTAAGATGAACGGTTGTCGTTGAATCTCCATATTCTCTGGGGTATATTCCTTTTACCAGGAGATAATGTGACAAAGGTTTTTCATTGAGTATCTAAATAGAATGGAATATTCACTCCAGCTTATGAGACTAAGCGACTAACTTAAAAGCACATGGAAATTTCTCAGAACTTAAGTTACGAAAAAAAAACTTCAAAATAGAAACGTGATGTAGATTTTAGGGCTTTTTGCCATTTTCGAACAAAGGTAACCCTAGGACTTAGGGTTTTTTGACATTTTTCACTAGGTTTATGGATAAATACATTATTTGCAGAGATATTTAAGCATTTTTAGACATGACTTTCAACTCTTGAGCACAAAAATGGCTGTGAATTTCAAAATTTTACTGGGCAGACTTCAAAACTGGAAATACAACCAACAAACTCAAGAGATGGGTGAATTTACACATGTGAACTGGAGAGATGGGTGGAGTAACCCGTGTGATCTGATTAAGGATTATCTCTTTGAACATAATTGATTATTTAATTTATTTATGTAATTTAATTTTTCAACATGTGAGATAATTGAATTCTTTTTGATTTAGAATTGCTTTGTTGAATGAAATTAAATTAGTTTAATTGAAATTAATTTAATTGGAAGAATTTAATTAGTAAGTTTAAATCTTTCAATCTAAACTATAGGAAATTGAATTTAATCAATTAATTAATGGTAATTAATCAATTAAGGTTAATTAATTAAATAAAATTAATTAATTTTGGGAATTTGATTAGATGATTTGGGGAATAAATTTATAAGAAAATAGATGATTAATTAATGATTAAAAAACCATTAATTAATAGATGTAATGATTTTAGAAGAAAATAGATGATTAATTAACAATTAAAAAACCATTAGTTAATAGATGGAAATTAGTGTTTTTAATGTCAAGTCATAAGTTTGTCCATTTTAGGGTGTCTACATTTTCCCCTCTTTTATACAATGTGATTTATCATGTTGTGTAAAATAATTTTCAAATTTGATCCTGCCCCAGCTTGGTCGAGTGATAGCATGTGGACTATATGCCCCCTCAATAAATTAAGCATAGAAAATGTGTCTGATGAGCATTAATTTGTTGAAAATGTGAATCACTATATGATGATGATGAATGCATTCCTATTTTAGTTATGATGTTATTATGATGGATGCATTGATTATATGATCTACTATGCTCATGTTTTAGATTTTCCTTATGCAATAAATGAAAGCAATCTACTATGCACAAAATATTTGGGTAATGCATGTGTCAGTTAGAAGGAAGTTAGTTTGGAATGTTCTCTGGGATCAATTAATAGATATGAATTGATAGAAAGGATGGTTGATGATTGATAGATATGAATTGATAGAATGGATGAGTGACCCAAGTCGCTACCGTGTTTCCAATTTTTGTCATCATTGCATCCTTTTATGAAATTCTTAAGAGTGTCCAATGTATCCAAATCTTAGACCATTTGGATACCGCTATGACCTCTTGATAACCGGAAGGAGTAGAGAGATTTAATAGAAGGAGATATAGCTATGTTCCTTATTTTGAAAAGAAAGAGAGCCAAAAGAACCCAGATATTGACCACCTAGATACCGCTTTGTTCTCTGACCATCTGAAAAAGATAAAACCAAGATAGAATTCCAATGCACCCGGATCTCATACCATCTAGATACCACTATGAAATCTTGATTTTGAAAAGAAAGACAAAAAACCAAGATAGAATTCCAATTCACCCAAATCTCAAACCATCTAGATACCGCTATGAACTCTTGATTTTGAAAAGAAAGACATAAAACCAAGATAGAATTCCAATGCACCCAGATCTTAGACCATCTAGATACCGTTATGAACTCTTGATTTTGAACAAGCAAATAATAAAGAAGGAATGTTCAATTCTTTCCCAAGGTTAAGCTTAGATCGTGGAACTGCGTGGCTACCAGATAAGTGACAGGGCATACCGCATTTATCCTAAATCATCATGGACCTAGAATTGAAGTGAAAATTTCTCAGACAACAATCAAAGAAAATAAGTCATGATCTATCATGGCTACTCTCCTCACTTGGTGAATCCTAGAGTAGCATAAGAGCATAACTGTGAAATATAGACTGAAATCTGACTGACGACTGACCTAGTCAACATTTTGATTGTTCCTTGATTTAGTTTTATTCTCTTGATTGGCTTGACTCTCTTGATAGGCTTGATTGGCTTGATTGTCTTGATTGTGTCTGGTTTCAGTAATAGATGACTCATATAAGACTGACCTATCTGGTTTTGAGGATATCCATCACTATGTAAGACAATTGATATAATTGATATGATTTTGATCATTTTTGGTGGTTGATGAAGCTATTTCAGATGGGCCCAATGTTGATTTGCAAAGCTCATGGTTTTGACATTTGATAGATTGGCTTGGTTGCCAGTTTTCTTGCGGAGAGATTTGATAGATTGATAAAGTTGTGTCATATGGGCCCAATGTTGATTTGCAAAGATCATGGTTTTGACATTTGATTGACTTGGTTTGATAGCCCTTTGCTTTGTTGATAACCAATTTGGTTTTATTGCTTGGGATTTTGCAATTTTTTGATTATTTTTTATGAACATTTTCTCAAGACATTTTGATCTTTTTAGGATTTTTGATGAGTTTTTTTATTTTTTAGAGATTTTTTTTAGGACATTTAGAATTGCCCCTAGTCTGGTGGACCAGTTTTAACCATGGATAAGTGTTGGTTCTCAGAGGGGATTGTACTTCTAGATATAGCTTGGGTAGTCAGCCTTGCACACAAAGTTTTCTCAGGCTTTTGATCTTGTATTTCATTGATGGTGAAGCTTGATTTGAACACTTGGTGCATATTTGCCAGGTTTTCACCAAGGTACCTACTCAATAGGGCCTGTTTGCCAGATTTTCACTAAGAGAATGATTTTGTTTCTCTTTACTTTTTTTCTTTTTTGATTGTTTTTTTTTGTTGTCGCGAAGGCGCCTATTTTCCAGGTTTTCACCAAGGTAGCATTTTTTATTTTTTATTTTTTTGGTATTTTATGGATATGTAGATAGTTGCCTTAACCATTGAGAGCTCAAGCATAGAATCTCTTGAGGTGCATTTTGTTTTGTATCTGGGGAGCTGATCTCCTTCTAGTGTTTCTAGTTGGTATGCCCCACTTTGGGTAGAGTTGATAATGACATATGGTCCTATCCAGTTAGGCTTAAAATTTCCTGGTTTCACTCGCTCTGCTTGGTTCTTTTCATTCTCCATAAGGATGAGGTCTCCTACCTCGAAGGTTTGTGGCCTCAATTTCTTATGATAGTTCCTTCTAAGGTGATTCTAATAGCCTTTTAAGTGATTGAATGCATTTTTTCTTCTTTCATCTAATAGTTCCAGTTCACTGAGCCTTGCTACTCTGTAGTCTTCATCTGAAATTAGGTTCTTCAATGATATCCTTAGGGATGGGATTTCCACTTTGAGGGGTAAAACCACCTTTGATCCATATACCACTGAGAAAGGAGTGGCTCCTATAGGTGTTCTCATGCTTTTCCTATATGCCAATAATGTGGAACTAAGCTATAAATGCCATTCTCACCCTAATTCATTCACTATTTTCTTCAAGATTTTGAAAATGGTCTTGTTTGTCGCTTTAGCCTAGATATTCCCTTGAGGATAATAGAATGAAGAGACCCCTAGTTTTATTTGGAACTGTTCACAGATATCTTCAACATCTTTATTTTGGAAAGGTGTACCATGATCTGTCACGATGGTTTGAGGAATTCCATATCGATAGATGATATGGTTGAGTATGAACATTGAGATCTTCTTTCTAGTGATGTAAGTGAGAGGAATGGCTTCCACCCATTTAGTGAAATAATATTTTTCTTCTATGATGTATTTATGTCCATTAGCTGAATAAGGTGTAATCTTGCCAACTAGTTCAAATCCCCACATAGAAAATGGTAATGGTGAAGTGATATGATTTAGTTCTTGGGCTGGTGCATGGATGAGGTCTCCATGAATCTGACATTGCCTACACATTTTTACATACTTCTTTTCATTTGTCTCTACTATGGGCTAGTAGTATCCCATGTGGATGATCTTTTTAGCTAAGTTGTTGCCACCTCTGTGGGTTCCACAAATTCCTTCAACATACCTCGTACATAGCTCTCTGTGATTTCATGGAAGTGAGGCATCGTAGTAGCATTCTGTCTAGACTTCTTCTATATAGAGTAGTCACGAGAAAGGTGTACCTCAAGGCTTGGTGGATGAGGGACTTTTATGGTTCCTAGAAAAATTGGGAGGTAAGACACTAGTTTGGAGGTAACTAGACACGTCATGGTACCATGGAGTTTCAGGACCAACAAGGACACATGCTGATTCTATGATTGGTGCTTGATGTGATGGCATCATGAGTTGCTCCACTAGAAACTGGAATCTAGTTTCATTTCCTGGCATCAATTAGTGATTCTATGGTAGCCATCACATCTACAACTTTGTTTTGATCCCTTGGTATTTTCTCAAAAAATATGTATTGGAAATTAGTGTGCAATGTGTCCACTTGTTCTTTGTATGGTATTAGCTTCTCATCTTTTGTCATATAGTCATTGTTGACTTGGCTAATGACCAAATACAAATCTCTGTATCTCTGTTTCCATTTGCAGTGTTAGAATAGACTCATCTGGAAAGTCAGAAATGATAGGCTGATGATCCTGAATAGGTTCCTCTACCAGTTGATCTGTAATCACTTTCCCTTTGATGAATTTTCTATCTATGTATTCAATGTCAAACTCACTAAAGATTATTACCCACTTTTCTAGTCATTTGATGAGTGCTTCTTTTCTTAGTAGATACTTGAGGATCAATATGTGCTATCAAATTTATTTGGTGACTCAACATGTAATGCCTCAACTTCTGGGAAGTGAAGACAACTGTGAGGCATGAGTTTTCAATTGGCATATAGTTGAGTTCATAGCCTACAAATGTTCTTCTTAGATAGTAGATATCTCTTTCCTTTCCTATGTCATCATGTTGTGATAAGAGTATGCCTAATTCTGATTTGGTTTCTAAGATATATAGAAGCAATGGCCTACCTTGGACTGGTGGCACCAATATGGGAGACTTGAGTAGATAGTCCTTGAATATTTGGAATATTTGTTCACATTGTTCTGTCCATATGAATTTTATGTCCTTATGTAGTAGATATTGGAATGGGTGGAACTTGTTTTCTAGCTGGGCTATGAAGCACTTGATAGATTGGAGCCTTCCTTATAGCCCCCTTATTTGCCTTAGGTTGGTCGGTGGTGGCATGTCGAATATTGCTTTGAATTTCTATGGGTCGACCTCAATGCCTCGATGTGACACTATGAATCCCAATAGCTTCCTTATTGTGACCCCGAATGCACATTTATTTGGGTTTAAAGGGACCTTGTATTCCTGCATTCTGTCAAAGATGGGTCCCAATACTTGTAGATGATCCTTTCTAAGCATTGACTTGGCAAGTATTTCATCAACATAGTCCTCCATTGTCTTGTGGATGAGATCATGAAAGATTGTTGTCATGGTCCTTTGATATGTTGCTCTGACATTTTTTAGACCAAATGGCATGACATTTTAATAGTAGGTGCCCCATGCACATGTAAAATTTTTTTTGTGTTGGTCCTTTGGCGTGATGCTTATCTGATTATACCCTGAAAATCCATCCATAAGTGATAGCATCTGATGTCCTATTGTTCGATCTACTATCATATCTATGTTAGGTAAAGGTAATTCATCCTTGGGACAAGATTTGTTAATATCTTTAAAGTCTGTGCAAATTCAAATTTGACCATTGTGCTTGCTAACTAGTACTAGATTAGATATCCAGTCTGTGTATGGGATTGGTCTTATGAACTTAGCATCTAGGATATTTTTTTATTCTTCCTTGACTAGTAATGCAACATGGGGATGCATCTTTCTCAGCTTCTGTTTGATGGGTTTAGCATTGGGTAGCAACAAGAGATGATGTAGCAGAAGCTCTAGATCTAATCCTGGCATGTTTGAGTAGGACCATGAAAAATTGATCTTCCTTTCCTTGGAGAAACTGATGAACTATTTTCTCTCCTTGAGGGTGAGTGATTTTGCTAAGTAGATGTTCTTTGGGTTCTTTTCATCACCCAAGTTGACTTCTTCCATTTATTCGGCTAATAATGTCACCTTTTCCTCTGTCAAGGGGAGGAGTTTCTGCTTTCCATATTCTAGCACCTCAGTGAGGTTTTCACTAGAAGATACGTCTTGTTTTGTATTTTTATTATTTTTTGTGCAAGTAAGTGCCTTTCAATTTTCACTTAGTGATGATTCTTTTTTTTTTTCAATTATTTTTGATGACTGGAAAGAGGATCTTCCTCCCCAAAGTATGTTGATCTGTCGAGGCCAATGGAGAAACCTGTTTTGTGGTCTCTTGATGGAATTCCCTCTCTAAGTCCCATGAAGTCTGTGATAGCCTCATCATTCTCAAAGGTATCCATATTAGGTGGTCTGTGTTGATCCCACTCTATCAATTTTGGGTGTACAAGACATAGGCCCTCATGGTGGGTTGACTCTGTTTGGTTGAATGGGACAATAGAGATGGTTTTGACAAACCTAGAATCTGATGTGGATGCATCACCTAATGGATTTCTATTGATATGTTTATCAATACAGGGTTGATTGTTTATGGTTAATTAGTCAAATAGATCGTCAAGGTGTATGATGGTGGCTAATCAAGGGGAATAGTCTAGGATTGATGGCTCAGAGTTGTGAATGGATCTCCAATTGTACTCATGGGAGTCAATTTTGCTAGAACTCTCATCAGATGTCTCACTTCCCTCGTTATTGTGGATTGCTTGGTTGAGGTTTAATCTAGATTGAGAGGTTCCCACTTTGGCTGGAAACAACTGTTGAAGTATGTTTTTGATAAAGATGTGTTCCTATTTTTTCCCCTGGTGTAACTCTTCTATTTGTTCTTGATCAATAGGTATGTATTGGGTGATAGGACTAGTTATTTGTTTCCCATAGCCTAACCCTCTCTTGTTTCTCTATTTTGGTGGGAGAGACAGTTCCATTAAGCCTTGTTTTCTTGCCCCTAGACTAGTTGTACCATCATACCCAAACTTTTACAACATTGTATAGCCAGCTCCTTATGTTGATACGAGTACGGGTTGTTCAAGTGTCTCTTTTGGATCTTGATACAACCATGTATTGATATTTGGATCAAATGAGTTCTCTTCTATAATGTCTTCACGTCTAACAAAGGTTGTGGGTGGACACCTTAATAGAATGGGTTATGGGGTTTTTGTTGTAGTAATTGGTTGTGGAAAGCCATATGTTCTTGGGCTTTGAGGCATGTTTGTGATAATGAAATCTTCCTTGTAATAGTACTCACCACATCCCTTATCATTAATAGATATTTTTCCTACTTTTCTTATGATATCTTTGGGAATTGAATTTGATGTGGAAGGGATAATTACCTCTTGGTTTGATGGAACCTGGTTGTCAATACTAGTTTGAACCGCATTATAGTATTGGAATGGATTTGGATCTCCCTCAATAATGATTTCTTCCCCTAGTGTTGGAACTTGATGCATTGATGATATGTGAAGGGTACATCTTGCATCTCATGTATCCATGGTCTCTCTAGTAACATGTTGTATTCTAACTATAGTTCTAGGATCTAGAAGGGAGTGTTCTTGACAACTGGACCAATCCAGATAGGTAGAATGATAATACCTTTGGAAGATCTTTCCTCTTCATCATAGGCTCTGATGTTGGTCCTTCTTGTAACATCAATATTGGTTTCTGAGTAGCCTAATTGCTTGATTAACTTTAAAGTACAAATTTTTAATCCATCCCCACCATCAACAAGGACTCTATGGATTATGGTTTTGTGGACTTGGACAAGCAAGTGCAAGGGATCATTATGCAAGGGTTTGTGTAGTGGCACGTCACGGTCTATGAATGTTGTATGTTTGTTGGATGCTATATGGTTAACCATCATTTGGAAGCTCTCAGAGGTTATGTCCCTTGGGAAATCTTCTTTCTGAAGGGCTTGGTCAAGTGCTTGTTTATGCTGTGGAGATATGTGCAAGAGTTAAAACATGGAGATTTGGGTAGGCGTGTGCTTTAGCTGATCCACTAGGCTTGTATATGTATCTAAGGTTGCATGAGGGTTGACTGGTGTAGCAGATGAGGAAGGTGCACCTTGCAAGACAACTCTTGTATGACGCATGGTTACAACACATTTTTTACCTTGGTCTCTGATAGTGATGGTATCCACGTGGCTATCTAAAGGATTTAGGCACTTGATAGTGTTGTCACTATTGGCATAAGTTTAGTTGACCTATTTTGACTGTCCACCAGACCCAAAAATTTTCCCTTTATTGTGATCATGGAATGTGTCATTGAATATTGTATGATCAATTTTTCCTTTTGTTTGGGTGTTGGTTACGTCGATGACCCGTATGTCAATCAGACCTTGGATGGCGTCTTTAAATTGATAATAGTTGGGTGTCTTGTGTCCTTGCACTTTAAAAAACTCACAGAATTCATTATCATTGTACCACTTTGGTTTGATTGCACCATGTTCATATTCCCTAAATTTAGGAAGAGTGGTATTGTTGGATTATATCAGCTTTCTTAAGGCTGATTCTATCAACTCTCTTAATGGTGTGAAATCTCATTTTGGGAACTAAAATTGTGGTTGGTGTTATGCTTGTGGTTGACTATTTGACATAGTGGCCACTTGGATAGAGGGTGGTTGAGTTTTAGTGTATGCTTTTGGAGTGGGCATCGTGGGTTGTTAGTTAGTTGTAGGTGCACCTTGCAGTGACACTTTGGGTTGGGCGTAGTTGACCATTTGCACATCAATGACACCATCACTAGTGACATTTTTTTTTATTCCACCACTTAACTTTGTCTATTGTAGTCTTGTTTGTATTTTTTTGGGTAGGATCTGCAAGGATACCTCTTTTTACCAAGTTCTTCTCACAACAAACTCCTCATTCAATGAGTTGTTTAAAGTTTGGAGCTAACTAAAATTCTATTGTAAATGACATGTCTAGAATCAAATTGTAAATGAACATGACTATTAGGTCTTGCTTGGTTACATCATATGTGATTCTGTTTGCAGTATTCATCCATCTTTGTAGGAATTTTACAAAAGACTCTCCATCTTTTTGTTTGATATCACAAAGTTCCTTGATGATGACCTTATGCTCGATGTTATGATGGAAGTGAGCGATGAACTTTTTGGCTAGTTCACCCCAAGACAGAATGCCATGAGGTAAATGTGAGAAGAATTCCATTGCTGGTCTAGTTAAGCTTTGTGGGAATAGTCACATTAAGTATGTCTCATCATGTGCGACTTCGATGCAAATAGAAAATAATTCTCGAATATGCTCAATAGGGTTGGTATTGCCCCTATATTTGTCAAATTTTTGTACCGAGAAGTAAGTTGGGAATGGAGAGACATGAAAAGAGTGATCAAAGGGGTACATATATAAATCCTCTATGGTGTAGGATTTAGTTTGCCCTTGATTTTGCATATCCATCATTTGGGTTTGAAGGTTTTGGACCGTTTGGACCAACATGTCTATTTGAGACTGAGGATGATTTGTGGCATTGTAACTTTGTGTTGTAGTAGGTATGAGGCTATGCCTCTACGTCCCTTGAGTTGGAACATAGGACCTCCTCCTTGGGACTTGATATTGATTTCCCAACACATGATTCTGATATGGGGGCACGTGAGTGGCCCAAGGTTGATTCCGTTGTATTTTTTGTAGAGGTTGGGGTTGTTGTTTCTATAGAAGTTGGGATTGTTGATGTTGGGGTTGGGGTTGTTGTTGTTGCTGAAGCTAGGATTGTTGTTGCTGGGGTTGAGGTTGTTGTTGCTGCTGAAGCTAGGATTTCTACTGTTGGGGTTGGGATTCTTGTTGTTGTTGAAGCTTAGATTGTTGCTGTTGGGATTGGGATTGTTGTTGCTACTGAAGCTGGGATTGTTGCTGCTGGGGTTAAGGTTGTTGTTGGGTGAGAAAAGGCATAACCTTGGTTGATCATTGACTGAAAGTTAGACCTGTAGAGATGGATCTTTGTGGGAATGATGTGTTGAACACAAGGCTAGTAGGGATTAACTATAGTAGTGGCATGGTTGCAAAAAGGTTGTTTCTTTTTGGTGGGATTGAGGTCATACCACAAGAGCTTGATTGGCCAGGCCATAAAGTTGAGGGTTGAGGCATACTAGTGCCCATGGGTGTACTTAGTTGGGAGCCTATAATGCTTTGTGTGGAAGATGTGCTTGCTTGTTTTGCGGAATGGATTTGATTGGATACAGTCTATGATATTTTTGATGTTGTCAAGTATGGGAAGATTTGAGATACTATAGGTTCTGTTTGAGGGGGTCGAGTAGTGTTGTGACCTGCGACAGGGTTTTCTGGCCATATGGTTGACACATTGAATTTAGTGGGGAGTTTGAATCCCTTCTTTATCAACATGCCTAATAAATGTTTGGTTTCCTCTCTATAACAACGTCAGCCACTTGCACAGAATATGCGTCTTATTCTATATCTTCAAGCTCCTCTTCTATGACATTTTGGAACAAAGATGACCCATGGGGATTTTCAATGAATAGAGAAGGACTGGTATTTGTGAAAGGATCGTCCTCTCGCTCTATTTCCCAAGTAGGGAATCTATTGATATAAGACTCATCAGGTGTATCTTTAGGCTTCGACCTTGTGTAAGGCCCTCCATGAGGTGTTTGAGACATAGTGTGGTCCAGATTTTGTGACTAAAACAAGTGATATAAAGAAAATAGAAAAGGATAACCTTTCTAGGAGAGTCTGAATTAAGTTTGGACAAGGGTAATTCTAAGGAAAAATGTTGATTTATCTTGATCTCAAAGTTTTGATGATGTAAGAATAATATTTATCGACCTTTGCCTGGGACAAAGTCACTGATAGAGATAATGATGATGTTGAGATAATGGGATCAAGATATTTTGAGTCTGAACTTTGGAACTAACAATGTTTAGATGATAATCATGATTCCAAAGAAGGGATTATCTTTAATGTTTAGAGATTCATATAATGTTCTTTGCATTTTTCTAGGATAGACACTGGTCTTTGACACAAAATGGAGATTATTTTCAAGGTTTTTAGGTCAAAAAAGGTGTAAAAAAGTCTTTGGTCAATTGTGGAAAAACTTTCCTGATTATGGTAAAGTGACTGGTTGATTGCGGTAATCTATCACCAATTGTGATAATAAATAGATCAATTGCAAAAATAAAAAGAATGATTGCAAAAAACTTCCATCAATTGCAAAAAAATGCGAGCAATTGTGCCAAAGTGGAAACAGTCTCAAAAAGACTCAAAAATAGGCCTCACTGTCTGACAATTTTGATTTTCTGGAACAAGGCTTCTGATTTGAAAGATAGTTGATGTTGACAACCCTAGACTTTAACACATTTGACTTGTTTTGACAGTTTTGGTGTTTTCTTCATTTTGGAAACTGCTCAAAGAACAAGCATAATAGACAATGTGTTTTGAAGAATGATGACTGACATGTGTATGTTCTACAACTTTTTCAAGTTGCAATTTTATCATGAGGTCTCAAATATGAACTCTCAGATTAATCTAAGTCAAACATTTCAAAATAAAATATTATAGGCCCAATGCTTGAATTTTTTTTAGCTCACACAACAATTGTCACACTACTAAGACACGAAGTTCCATGACATAGGCGCCTGTGTTTTTGTCGTTGCTAGATATTGTTACCGTATAGTGAAGATCTCTTTCACTACACAAATATCTTGGAACACATATGTTGGGAATCTTGGGGGGAAATTTTGTAACCCCTTGCACTATAATAAGGTATTTGTTCAGAGGTAAACTGGTTTGGCCTCTAATTAAAAGGTTCTAGTAGGGTCTGCGATGTCTATCTAATTAATTTTTACATGTGTGACTCACTTAAGAGCCTAGTTGAACTTGTTGAATCCTTAGGGATATTCACCTGATCCAAACTATCATCAACACACCTCGCTCGAGCTTGGCTAGATATAAAATGAAACTTTGGTTCGCATCTTGTTTATATACCTATCGGAAGGATTACCGATTTAAGGTCGTTCTTAGAGGAAGAAGTGCATTCCTCAGACATGCCTTTCTAAAAGTATAAAGGTGTTTAATCTAATAGATAGTGTACAAGTGCACAAAGGATGCAAGACACAAGCTTAATCGCTTAAACCCCAACTTTGAAATGTGAACTAAGCTAATCACCCATACATGCGGAATGTTCAATTTTAGAGCCCAAAAGTAGGTGATGATTTCTTTTTCAATTTTAGAGCACCAAGTTTGTAATGTTGTTTGCCTTTGTTCAATTCTTAACCTCCACATCAATTTTAAGCACCAAATTCAAAAATGTGAGGTTCAAGATGTTTGGCATACAATGTTCATTTTAAGCAGCAAAATTGACAAATGAATGATTTTTATGTTGCTTTATTAGACATGTTTCCATGCTACAAGTTGAAATGACAAGTTAGTAACAAAAAGCGTCTAATCAAGAATTGAAGAATAACCAACAACTCCCAAATTGTTAAGAGCACTAAGGATAATTCACTAGTACATTTAACCCATATTTTTGACCTAAATTTTTGATGAGGCATTATATTTATTTGTCTTGGTCAAATTATAGAAGGAAAATTTTGATTTTTTTTAAGTAACGCCCATGTTCATCATAATTTAGATGAACACACATGCTCATTGAAATTACGATGAACACGTGCATTACTTAAAAAAAAGAAAGGTATCATTTCATTATGTTTCCTATGCATTTCAGAGACCACGGAGGGTGCGAATTAGGGTGGAAGAAGCGAGGGAATGAAGGTTGGTGAGGGCACAGGTAAGATGTACACCCGCTCCAAATCTCTCTAAATGTTGGCAAAGGCTATAGGATTGCATTTTCCATTTGCACTTAGTAAATATTCCAGATTAGGGAAAATTTATTCTTTTTTATTTTCACCACAATATGGTAGGATATTTATTTACTTTCAGATCATATTTATCTCAATGATAGATATCCATAACTTATCACAAAACTATGTTGTTAAGTTTTATTATGTTCTTTATCAGGCTAATCAGGAGAATGATGAATTTTATACTGGGAAGATACATCCAACCCTATGCTAATATAACTTAATTCATCCTATACATATTTTATAATTCCTCTTTTTTCACAGGAAGAGGGTGCTCGAATACGACTCAATGTCTTCTCAATAAATTTATCTTCTACATACCATGTTTACCAGGAACAACTGCGGATCCAATCATTTGATATAAATCATTATTTCCCTTGCTTTAAAGGATGGTTATGACTCATTATTCTTGTTCTCTTACTTGGTGCAAACTTGGCTATTCTTTCCATCTCTCTTCTTTGCATACATGACTACTTGAGTAGTTGCAACAAAAAAATTACCGGTGCCACATCTACACTGGAAAAAGGGTTTATATTCATTTTGTAATCATCATGTACTGTTGATTATAATTTTTGGAATCATAATTATTTGATGCAATTTGTTAATATGTTTGTAGACTCCGAAGATGCTAATAGGAGTGGTGGAAACTGGCCAGTTGGGATAGTAGAAATTGACAAAAATCTTTTTCTAATCATAGTTAAAATTATTCCATCATTTATAAAATAAATAGTGTATATATCTATTTGGAGGATATAAACTTATATCTCCTTTTATATTAAATCTTTAGCATTTTTTTAGAACCTCACCAAACTGAATAAATTGCCTCTGGAATCCTTTAAAAATTTACATACTTCTAATCATCTGATCAGAGAGGAAACAAAACAAGTGTCTCTAACAAATTCATCCAAAGACACAAATATCCATTATCAAAGGAAGCCTCAACTGATTTCTAAAAATGGATCTGACAGGATGCTAAAAATTGCATATCCTCCCATTCCTGAAAACATATCAAATCAACTGTTGATGCATTGTTGACTGTGATCATTGAAGAAAACTGAAATCAACTCTCTATTTTCTTCAATGATCATAGTGAGCAATGCATCATTTGAAAATGATAATGAATCAATTAAAAACATACACAATTGATTTCAAAACCAAGATTAACTTCCATTTTAATCTTAGAATTAGAATGTCATGCATAAGATTATAAATAGTGTGAATTCCTTAGTGAGATGATTAAGATTTTTTTTTTTTTACGATTCAAGATGCAGTTGTTTCTTAATTGCAATTTGATGTAATCCCTTGGTAACAAGATTATCTCTAAGAACTCGTGTGCATCCACCATTAGTGACTTCCTCAACATCTAGGCTTGAACTCAAGAGTCTAAAAGGTATGGATTAATTTTTAAGTTTTGAGTCTTGTCCATTCAAATTCAATTATGATTACCATAAATGTTTCATCATAGTGTACGCGGAAATCATTATTTTTGAACCTAATATAACGTAAGGATCATTGTTTTATTCTTTGGGCCTTATAAATGCTAACTTTTTGAATGAGGAAAACAATTGTTGAACCTAATATTAATAGAAAAGATAAACAAATTATCTTCCCTTAGAAAATTTTGTCATTAAATAATAATATGGAACTAGATGATTATTGTATTCCTTTCCAAGCCTTATGAACTCAAATTTCTTTTTAGAGTGTTGTGAAGTCAAATTTATTTATTGTTACTGTTAATATCTTATTAGTTATTGTGCATGTAACCTAAGTTGTTTCATCCCTTATAAAGTTACATTATGTATTATAGTATAGATGAAAGAGAAATCTCATTATCACATTTCTTTCTTACAAGAAAATAGGGCATAGTTTCCAAGCAGATATAGAGATAAAGAGGATGGAAGAAGTCATGGTGAACTTATTTTTCAAATAGGTGAAAGTTTCCATCTATTTGTGGCTCTATGATATCTAGTGCTGTCATGACCAGACAGATCAGTAAGATTGCAACTTATTAATTTATGAAGAGAATTTATCATCATTTTTTTCTTCTTCCCCTTTGTGGGGCCTTCCTAGGTTTCAATTTTTTTTATTTCTTTCCTTCCGTTTCCATTTTTGTAAATCCTATCTTCTGGAAAAAGTACCTTTTCTCAAACTCACCTAAATTGGCACCCATGGTCACCAAATTCTTTCTTTAGAAGTACTCCCATAAGTTTTCCATATTTAGAAAGAGTGATCCCAAATGCAGGTAAGCAGAAGAAAGAACTATGTGATCCCAAATGCAGGTAAGTAGGTGATCCCAAATGCAGGTAAGTGTATGAGTTAATTTTGGGCTTCTAAATCAACCACACACTTCAACATAGTCCTTCTTCACCAGGTACAGCCAAGACTGAATATGAGTTATTCATCCTGACTATCTGCGTGATTCGACCTGTTGCCTTCTATATAGATGGGGTTTTGAAACTTGCTCTCAGGACGAGGGCCTCACAACTATGAACCATCTAAGAACGAAGGATTTTAATCATGATGAACAATGCAATGCAAAGATTATGCAAGATTATACTAATGAATTGAAATATGCAATATCATCTAAACATGAATGCTAACATGATTTCAATGCAATTTTAATCTAGAAATTGAAGCTATTCTATTTGCAATATGCAATTAATCTATATGATCTTAAGCAAATGAGACAACAATTCAGTATAATAACAATGCAAATTTTAGTTCAAGTTTTCAGGGGGTTTGAATGAAGAAAGAGGGTTCTTTTATAAACCCTGAGAAGATCAGAATAGAAACTTTCCTGCTTTGAAATAAAACAATTTAGAAAAGCCAATTAAAATAGAAAGCTTTA